>PVKU01007152.1:31274-92240 GCA_004027475.1 Anoura caudifer
TGTTGGCTGTAGGTCTCTCATATATGGCCTTGATTATGTTGAGGAATGCTCCCTCTATTCCCACTTTGCTGAGTGTTTTTATCATAAATGGGTGCTGTACCTTATCAAATGCTTTTTCTGCATCTATTGATATGATCATGTGATTTTTGTCTTTGCTTTTGTTTATGTGATGTATTACATTTACTGATTTGCAAATGTTCAACCATCCTTGCATCCCTGGTATGAATCCCACTTGGTCATAGTGTATGATCTTTTTAATGTATTGTTGGATGCGGTTTGCCAATATGTTGTTGAGGATTTTAGCATTTATGTTCATCAGTGATATTGGCCTGAAGTTTTCTTTCTTTGTTGTGTCTTTATCTGGTTTTGGGATTAGGATGAGTCTTCCATAATTTTGGATTTTTTTGAAAAGTCTGTGAAGGATAGGGGTTAGCTCTTCCTTAAATGCTTTGTAGAATTCTCCTGTGAAAACATCTGGTCCAGGGCTTCTGTGTCTCAGGAGATTTTTTATTACTGCTTCAATTTCATCTGCTGTTATTGGTCTGTTCAGGCATTCTGCTTCTTCTTCATTGAGTTTTAGAAGATTAAAATTTTCTAGAAACTTGTCCATTTCACCTAGGTTTTCAAATTTCTTGGCGTATAGTTCTTTATAGTAATTTCTTACAATCCTTTGTATTTCTGTGGGGTCAGTTGTAATCTCTCCTCTTTCATTTCTGATTGTGTTTATTTGGGTCCTCTCTCTTTTTTTCTTGATGAGCCTGCTTAAAGGCTTGTCAATTTTGTTTATCTTTTCAAAGAACCAGCTCCTGGATTCATTGATTATTAGAATTGTGCTTTTAGTCTCTATGTCATTTAATTTTTCTCTCATCTTGGTATTTCCTTCCTTTTACTTGTGATGGGCTGTCTTTGTTGTTGTTCCTTGAGGTCTTCTAGGTGTAGGGTTAAGTTGTTTGAAATGTTTCTATCTTTTTAAGGAAGGCCTTTATCGCTATGAACTTCCCTCTGAGGACTGCCTTTGCTGTGTCCCATAAGTTTTGGGTCATTGTGAGTTCATTTTTGTTTGTTTCCAGAAACTTTTTGATTTCCTCCCTAATTTCATTCTTGATCCATTAATTGTTTAATAACATGCTATTCAATCTCCATGATTTTGAGGGTTTTTCCCCCTTGGGATTGATTTCTACTTTCAGTCCCTTGTGGTCAGAGAAAATGCTTGGTATGGTTTCAATTTTCTTCAACTTGTTGAGGCTTGTTTTGTGTTCTATCATGTGGTCTATCTTTGAAAATGCTCCATGTGCATTTGAAAAGAATGTGTATTTAGTTTCTTAGTAAGCACCAGGATACCTGAAGGAGACTGCACTACTGAATCTCACAGGTATTCTACCACAGAAGTTCACATCACAACATAAACCCAGGGAGCCAGAACAGATCAATTTAAGAAGCTGAGGCTAACAAGAAGAGTCTCACAAACAATGGGAACACAAACAAACAACCCCCAAATGAAAGGAAAGGAGGAAGCACCAGAAAGAATGCTAAATGAAATGGAGGCAACTCAACTATCAGATTTTGACTTCAAAGCAATGGTTGTCAGGAAGCTCCATGAGTTCACAATGAGCTACCAGAAACTACAGGGAAGCTACAATGAACTCACTGCAAACTATATCAACATGAAAAAGGAAATAGAAACTATCAACAGGGGCCAAGAGGAAATGAAAAATACAATTTCTGAACTGAAGAACACAGTGGAAGGAATGAAAAGCAGAATCTATGAAGCAGAAGATCGGATCAGCCAGTTGGAGGACAAAGTATAAAAAAAACCCAGAAAGAGCGAGAAAAGAAAAAGAGGCTAAGAAAGAATGAAGAGGGATTAAGAGAAATGCAAGACAATATGAAATGTAATGATATCTGTATAATAGATATAGGAGGACAGAGGAGGAGAAGAAGAGGAAGGGATAGAAAACCTATTTGAAAAAGTAATGATGGAAAACTTCCCTAATTTGATGAGAGAAATAGTCACACAAATCCACAGAACACAGAGAGTCCCAATCAAGAGGAGCCCAAAGAGGCTCACTTCAAGACACATCATAATTAAAATGGCAAAATTCCAAGACAAAGAAAGAATCTTAAAGACAGCAAGGGAGAAACAGGAAGTAACATACAAGGGAGCCCCAATTAGGTTAGCAGCAATCTTCTTTTTTGAGTCTTTTTTTTATTTTTATTTTATTTTATTGATTATGCTATTACAGTTGTCCCATTTCTCCCCCATCATTCTCCTCCACCTTTCACACCCCCTCGCACCCACATTCCCCCCTTTAGTTCATGTCCATGTGTCATAAGTTCTTTAGTTTCTACTTTTTCCACACTATTCTTGCCCTTCCCCTGTCTATTTTCTATCCACCGTGAATGCTACTTATTCTCTGTACTTCTCCCTCTCTCCTCCTCCCACTCCCCTGTTGCTAACCCTCCATGTGATCTCCATTTCTGAGTTCCTGCTCCTGGTCTTGTTGTTTGCTTAGTCCACTTGTTTTAGGTAAAGTTGTTAATATTTGCGAGTTTGCTATTTTTTTTCTGTCCTATTTTTTATCTTCTTTCTCTTACATATGTCCCTTTAGCATTTCACATAATAAGGGCTTGGTGATGATGAACTCCTTTAACTTGACCTTATCTGAGAAGCACTTTATCTTCCCTTCCATTCTAAATGACAGCTTTGCTGGATAGAGCAATCTTGGATGTGGGTCCTTGACTTTCATGACTTGGAATACTTCTTTCCAGCCCCTTCTTGCCTGTAAGGTCTCTTGTGAGAAATCCGCTGACAGTCTGATGGGAACTCCTTTGTAGGTGACTCTGTCTTTATCCCTTGCTGCTTCTAGAATTCCCTCCTTCATTTTAATCTTGACTAATGTAATTATGATGTGGCTTGGTGTGTTCTTCCTTGGGTCCAACTTCTTTGGGACTGTCTGAGCTTCCTGGACTCCCTGGAAGTCTATTTCCTTTGCCAGGTTAAGGAAGTTCTCCTTTATTATTTGTTCAAATAAGATTTTCCACTTGTTGCTCTTCCTCTTCCCCCTCTGGTACCCCTATAATTTGGGTGTTGGGATGTTTAAAGATGTCCTGGAGGTTCCTAAGCCTCTCTTCATTTTTTTGAATTCTTGTTTCTTCCTTGTTTTCTGTTTGGTTGTTTCTTTCTTCCTTCTGGTCCACTCCATTGATTTGAGTCCCAGTTCTCCTCCCATCATTGTTGGTTCCCTTTGTGTTTTTCTTCATTTCACTTGTTGTAGCCTCCATTTGTTCCTCTAATTTGTAACCAAAATCAACCAATTCTGTGAGCTTCTTAATCACCAGAGTTTTGAACTGTGCTTCTGATAGGTTGGCTACCAGTGCTATGAGCTCTGCATCTGGTAGGCTGAACACCTCCTGGTCACCCAGGTGAATCAGCTCTGGGGCCCTGGTCTGCTCTCCCATGTGATCCATCCTTGGTTTTTGTCTTCCGTTTTTGTCTGGTCATGACTGTTAGGTAGTGAGGGGAGAAGCTTTAGGCGTTCCCCAGGGCAGAGCAGCCCAGTCTCTGGGTTGTAATGTTAGATGTGGGGGTGGGGTCCAAGAGGGGACAATGGCGCTTGCTCCACGCTCTTTTGCAGATTCCAGTCTCCTCCGCCTCCTTCCCCCATCAAATTTGGCCCCTCTGGTGCTGACCTCCTTTTGGGTGGGTATGCACATGCTCCAGGACCATGCAGGTCTACCCATTGAACTCTCCTATGAGGCTGGGACTCCCACCTCAGCCCCCACAGGTATTTTCAATGGGTGCTTCTAGGTTTCACTTCCCAGCACTGGAGTCCTGTATTGCACAGTCTCTCCTTTGCCTGTTTTCTCCTGGTTTATCTGTGCATGAATTTGTGTCCGCGGTCAGCCACCTTGTGCACCTCACTGGGTCTACTCCCATTCAGCAATGCTGCCACCTGTACACCTGGGGTGACCATGCACCCGGCACTGTGACCCAACTCCCCCAGCCACGGACTCCTCTGGCCACTGACTCCACCCTTCTTACCGGTCCAGGTGAATCGTTATTGTCGGACACCCACACCATTCAGATTTTCTATCTGTCCTGGTTGAGTTTTCCTTTTTTTGGTTCTATATTTTTGTTGCCCTTAATCTTGGTTGTGAGAGGAGGCTCAGCATGACCAGTTATACCTCCATCTTGGCCAGAAGTCCCAGCAGCTGAGTTCTGAATGGATACTCTTGCCATGCCAGAAGATAATGGCAAGAAATATTCCAAGTAATGAGAACCAAATGCCTGCAACCAAGACTATTTTACCCAGCAAGGCTTTCAATCAAGACAGAAGGCCAAATAAGGGGCTTCCCAACAAAAGAAGTCAAAAAGAATACAACTCTACCTAACCAGTTCTGCAAGAGATGCTAAAGGGATTGCTTTAAGGAAAGGAAGGAAAAGAGAGAGAGAGAGGGGAACACAGGTACAAAAATGACAATGAATAAGTACCTATCAATAATAAACAAATATAAATGGATTAAATGCTCCAATCAAAAGACATAGGGTAGCTGGATAGATAAGAAAGCATGACCCACACATATGCTGCCTACAAGAGACCCACCTCAGGACAAAAGACCTATACAGACTCAAAGTGAAGGGCTGGAAACAAATTTCCCAAGTAAATGGACAGGAAAAAAAGACGGAGTAATAATACTCATATCAGAAAAAATAAACTTCAAAAGAAGAGCCATAAAGAGAGACCCAGAAGGGCACTTCATAATACTCAAGGGAAGAATCCACGAGGAAGACATAAACATTGTAAATATATATGCACCCAACATAGGAGCACCTAAATACATCAAGAAAATCTTAGAGGATGTCAAGAAAGATATTGACAGCAACACAATTATACTAGGGAATTTTAACACCACACTGTCAAAAATGGATATATCTTCCAAACAAAATATCAACAAAGATATTGTGACATTGAACAACACTCTAGATGAAATGGACTTAACTGATATATATAGAGCCCTTCATCTCAAAGAAGCTAAATACACATTCTTTTCAAATGCACATGGAACATTTTCAAAGATAGACCACATGATAGAACACAAAACAAGCCTCAACAAGTTGAAGAAATTTGAAATCATACCAAGCATTTTCTCTGACCACAAGGGACTGAAAGTAGAAATCAATCCCAAGGGGAAAAACCCAAAACCCTCAAAATCATGGAGATTGAATTGCATGTTATTAAACAATTAATGGATCAAGAATGAAATTAGGGAGGAAATCAAAAAGTTTCTGGAAACAAACAAAAATGAACTCACAACAACCCAAAACTTATGGGACAAAGTGAAGGCAATCCTGGGAGGGAAGTTCATAGCAGTACCAGCCCCCCTAAAAAAGATAGAAACATTTCAAACAACTTAACACTACACCTAGAAGAACTCAAGGAACAACAACAAAGACAGCCCATCGCAAGTAGAAGGAAGGAAATAACCAAGATCAGAGCAGAACTCAATGACATAGAGACTAAAAGCACAATTCTAAGGATCAACGAATCCAGGAACTGGTTCTTTGAAGAGATAAACCAAATTGATAAGCCTTTAAGCAGGCTCATCAAGAAAAAAAGAGAGAGGACCCAAATAAACACAATCAGAAATGAAAGAGGAGAGATTACAACTAACACCACAGAAATAGAAAGGACTGTTAGAAATTACTATGAAGAATTGTATGCCAAGAATTTGAATACCTAGGTGAAATGGACAAGGTTCTAGAAAATTATAATCTTCCAAAACTCAATGAAGAAGAAGCAGAAAGCCTGAACAGACCAATAACAGCAGATGAAATTGAACCAGTGATCAAAAAACTCCTGACTCACAAAAGCCGTGGACCAGATGGTTTCACAGAAGAATTCTACAAAGCATTTAAGGAAGAGCTAACCCCTATCCTTCACAGACTTTTCAAAAAAATCCAAAATGATGGAAGTCTCCCAAACTCTTTTTATGAAGCCAGCATCATCCTAATCCCAAAACTAGATAAAGACAAAACAAGGAAAGAAAACTTCAGGCCAATATCACTGATGAACATAAACTCTGAAATCCTCAACAAAATATTGGCAAACCGCATCCAACAATACATTAAAAAGATCATACACCATGACCAAGTGGGATTCATAGCAGGGGTTCAAGGATGGTTCAGTATTCACAAATCAGTAAATGTAATACATCACATAAACAAAAGCAAAGACAAAAATCACAAGATCATATCAGTAGATGCAGAAAAAGCATTTGATAAGGTACAACACCCATTTATGATAAAAATACTCAGCAAAGTGGGAATAGAGGGAATGTTACTCAACATAACAAAGGCCATATATGAGAGACCTACAACCAACATCATACTCAATGGGCAAAAACTAAAATCTTTTCCACTAAGATCAGGTACAAGACAAGGTTGTCCACATTCACCACTTCTATTCAAGATAGTATTGGAAGTCTTAGCCACAGTTATTAGACAAGAAAAGGAAATAAAAGGCATCCGAATTGGAAAGGAGGAAACAAAACTATCATTGTTTGCAGATGACATGATAGTGTACATAGAAAATCTTATGGACTCAGCCAAAAAGCTCCTTGACCTAATAAATGAATTTGGCCAAACAGCAGGATACAAAGTCAATATCCATAAATCAAAGGCATTTTTGTATACCAACAATGAAACAGCAGAAGCAGAAATCAAGAAAAAAAATCCCATTTGATATAGCAAAAAGAAAAATAAAATAACTAGGAATAAACCTAACCAAGGAGGTAAGTGACCTGTATGCAGAAAACTACACAACACTGAAGAAATCAAAGAAGACACAAACAAATGGAAACATATACTGTGTTCATGGATTGGAAGAATTAACATTATCAAAATGTCCATATTACCTAAAGCAATTTACAGATTCAATGCAATACCTATTAAAGTACCAATGGCATATTTCACACACATAGAACAAACACTTCAAAAATTTATATGGAACCATAAATGACCTTGAATAGCTGCAGCAGTTTTGAGAAAGAAGAGCAAAGTAAGAAGGATCACAATACCTGATACTAAACTGTATTACAAGGCCACTGTAATCAAAACAGCCTGGTACTGGCACAAAAACAGGCACATGGGCCAGTGGAATATAACAGAGAGCTCAGAAATAAACCCAATTCTCTAAGGTCAATTAATATTTGACAAAGGAGGCAGCAACATAAAATGGAGTAAAAGTAGCCTCTCCAACAAGTGGTGTTGGGAGAACTGGACAGCTACATGCAAAAAAATGAAACTTGAACACCAGCTTACACCATACACAAAAATAAATTCAAGGTGGATAAAAGATTTAAATATAAGCCACGACACCATTAAAGTCCTAGAGGAGAACATAGGCAGGAAAATCTCAGACATTTCACACAGCAACATTTTTACTGACATGTCCCCTAAAGCAAGGGACATAAAGGAAAGAATAAACAAATGGGAGATCATCAAAATAAAAAGCTTCTGCATGGCTAAAGAAGACAGTATTAAAATAAAAAGAGAACCAACTGTATGGGAAAACATATTTGCCAATGATACCTCAGACAAGGGTTTAATCTCCAAAATATATAAAGAACTTACATGACTCCACTCTAGGAAGACAAGCAGCCCAATTAAAAATGGGCAAAGGACTTGAACAGACACTTCTCCAAGGAGGACATACAGAGGGGCCCAGAGACACATGAAAAGATGCTCAGTATCACTAGCTATCAGAGAGATGCAAATTAAAACCACAATGAGATACCACTTCTCACCAGTCAGAATGGCCATCATAAACAAAGCAACAAACAAGTGTTGGAGAGGTCATGGAGAAAAGGGAACCAGTGCAGCTGTTGCAACCTAGTGCTCTGTTGTTGAGATTGCAGACTGGTACAACCACTATGGAAAGCAGTATGGAATTTTCTCAGAAAATTAAAAATGGATCTGCCTTTTGACCCAGCAATTACACTGCTACCATTATGTCCTAAGAACCCTGGAACACCAATCTGAAAGAACCTATGAACCCCAATGTTCATAGCAGCACAATTTACAATAGCCAAGTGCTGGAAGCAACCTAGGTGCCCATCAGTAAATGAATGGATCAAAAAACTGTGGTACATTTACACAATGGAATTCTATGAAGCAGAAAGAAAGGAGCACCTACCCTTTGCACAGCATGGATGGAACTGGAAAGCATTATGCTAAGCGAAATAAGCCAGGTGGTGAAAGATAAATACCATATGATCTCACCTTTAACAGGAACCTAATCAACAAAACAAACAAACAAGCAAAATATAAGCAAAGACACTGAAATTGAGAACAGATTGACAGTGACCAGAGGGGAGAGGGGAGGAAATTTCAGGGTAAAAGAGGAAGGATTTACTGGAAAAAGTATAAAGGACACATGGACAATAACAAGGGGGAGGTGGAAATGGGAGGGAGGTGGGGAGGTGTGGGTGGATTGGGATGTGGGTAAATGGCAGAAAACTTACTTGAACAACAATTAAAATAAAAATAAATAAATAAAAAGCAAACTAAAAGGGATTGTTTACACTGCACAAAGACTGTGTACATCACAGAAAATCTGCGCAAATTAAAGAAAATTTGTAAGAAAATCTTGAGAGAAAATTATATAATTAATGTGAATACTGAACTTAATTAGGTAAATGAATCTAATATCAAAGTAAGCTAAAATAATTTTTGTTTCTTCTTCAGCCTGTTAAAAAGGAATAAGTTTTTCCTGTATCTTCATAGAATTAAAATATTCTATAAATAAATAAATATATATATAAATAAATAAGTAAAATGGGCTTAAAGCAAGAGAAACTTGGAATAGACACAGGACCAATCTTTCAACCCCTAGATCAGCCAGTTTAGGTCCTTTGCTTCACCTACCTGGAGCTGAATTTTGTGTGTGGTGGGGGCAAGTTGCATGCCTGTGAGGATGGAAATGTGACATTTTAATTAGTGCAATAGTAAATTACATGGGACATAGAGAGCTCCAACTTATCCCAGTGGCATGGGAAAATTGGACACCTAGCATTTTCAATTTAAGGTTTAGTTACATAATGCCTACTGTTGCCAGTAGATTACAGAATGGATATTAAATTCTGTAGGATTTGGAATTGTAGCATACAAATGGAATCCATAAGTAAGGAGAAGCTGCTGGAAGGAGTTGGCCTGCCATCTTCAGCTAACAGAAAGCCTCTGTGAAGGAGCCAGAACAAACCTGTGTCCTAAAATTCCCACTTACAGCTGCAGGGAGGCTAGGAGGGTTGGTGATCCCTGAAATTCTACGGATTGAAATCTCTTTACTTACTTGTTCCCTGAGCAAATTCTTCCCATGTTATAGATAGGAATGATAGAGCCCAAATGCAGCCCTAGTCCAGGCAATTACAGTAGGAAATCATACTTCAGTCTCATTTAACACTCTCTGTCCTCTCCATCTGACCAATCTCTACATTAGTTTCAAAATTCCTCAAGTCTCCCTCCTCCAGGAAGCTCCCTAACCACCCACTTGGATTCCTCTTCTGTGAGCTCAGGCACCCTGGGTTTCAGGCACTGCATTCAACATTGTTCATTATTATCCGGGACTTAGTTCACTCCCTTCCACTACTCTTTGAAGGACTTATCTGCACCCTTGTACTCCTCAACAAACATGCTGCACAAATGTGATTTTCACATTAAATTTGTATTGATTTTGCAACAGCTGATCCATTTTGAGTATGTGGTGCATTCACAGCATTTGAGGCACAAGAAGTACAGAAGGTTCTAGAGCAGAAGTGTTTGTATGCCATTTCTGCAACCCAGCTCCCCCCTGGAGCTGGCTAGTCTCTCATGCACCTGTCCAGGCATTATACCCAAACAAACATGCACTGTGTCTCCCTCTTTCTTAACAAAACAGCAGAACACAATACACATTATTCTCCATTCACTGTTTTCACAACCTTTCTTAGAGATGGCTTTTTATCACTGCACAGAGGATGTCTTCATGGTCCCGGTCATCTTTGAGCTAGACCTTACAGCTTCAGAACAGGGAGATTATGGGGCTGGGCACTGTAAGAATGGACTTCCAGGTGCCATTGTATTGTTTGGGTACCTTGAGATGGCCTCTGTGACTGACCTGGACCAGCAAGCTCAGGAGTGTGGACACAGGACCTCAAAGACTTGGGCCAATCCCACAGGACAGCAATTAGGATCATCACCGTCTTCCCTGAGCCTAGGATCACATCTCTGACTGGGCTTAAACTCAGTGGAGAAAGCTAATATAGAAGTTCATTAGTTTAAGCAGGATGAAATGTGTAAATTAATTATCCTAACCACCCATGCATATAGCCACTGGCCCTGCATGCATTTGGCTTCCCTGCCAGATGTAGCCTGGCCAATCTGTGTCTGCATTCCCACTAGAAGAAGGAGGGGCCTAGGCTTAGCTGATTGTCAGGAGCTAGAGCAGGCCCTTTCTCAGAAGGGTGAGGTTTAGATTCTGCCACCATGAGCAGCAAAAGCAGGGGTCAGAAGAGAATGGGCAAAGGGAGGGAAAAGGCCCATACTCTGTCCTACTTTCCACATCAAGGAGAATAAGTAACTTCCATTGACCTGCTGCTTACTGGCAAATTCAGAATTCAGATACAGGACTGCTGCCTCTGAGGGCAGACAAGCAAGTTGCAATCTCTGGGACTGTGTCACCCAAATGAACTGTCCCTGCTTTCATACCCCATGACAGAAGTCCCTCCTCCATAGCCTGTCCAGGTGAGCCTCTGTTTTCCCAGCTACAGGTTAGCTTCCCTTGCAGCTGGGACCTGCTCTCCCACAGAATCTCCTGCCTATGGACCTTCTACTCTTAGCCATTTCTCAAAATGCCACATCTTCCAGCACTTCTTGAATCCAAGTATTTGCTTGTTCCTCCACCTAAAATGCCCCCATCATTTCCACTTGCCACATTTGGCCTCATTATTCATGTCTCCAGTATTGTTCACCTAGATCTCCACTCTACTTCATCTCAATTTATTCCAAAACCCTCTTCTTTAAAAAAAATTATTTATTGAATTGGTTGGGGTGACATTGGTTAATAAAAGTATATAGGTTTCAGGTTATGATTATATAACACATCATCTGTATGTTGTATTGTATGTTCACCACCCCAAGTCAAGTTTCTTTCTGTCACCATTTATTATCCTTATACCCTCTTCTACCCCACCTCCACCCCCCACCTAATCTGATCATTCTCCCTCCTCTGGAGGCAGCTACTGCATTTATAGTAAAACCCTTATGAGGTGATCAGACCCTGCCCACCTTGCTGCTGTCTATCACCCCCTCTTCACCATCCTGCAGCCCAACTAGACTCTGCCCTCCTCATACACACAAAACTCATTCCCCAGGGAAGGTTCCTTTGCTTGGATCTACTTATCCGCAGATATTCTCCTCACTAGTCTCAACACAGATGTGCCCTTGTGAGAGCAGAACCCACCTCCCCTGTCCTTCCACCATCACAATGTGTTGTGCTCTACAGGGCACTCTGCCCATCTAACCTAGCCCATGGTTTCACTAGTGACTTCATCGTCTGCTCCCTGACCATTGTAAGTTCCATGAAGAACAATAGATTGTGTCTCCTGCATTCCACATAACTAGAAAAGCCCTCTCCCCTCTCCTGCCTTCACATAAATTCTCATTCTTGCCTTCTGCAGGACATCTGTGCTCTTCTGGGCCTGCACAGTGGACCCAATCTTGGGCTTCAGATCATCTAGTCCAGTCTCCTCCTTGAGACAGTTCCCCACAAAAGACCCACAATCTCACATCTCAGGGAATAATTGTGATTCTTTTTGGTGATGGGCTCTTGAAGGCCATGCTGTCTACTGCTAGATTCACCTTCTACCAGTTGCCAATCAGTCATGGGATTTGCAGCCCATCAGTTCAGACCCCTGGAGGGTCTTAACACGAGGATGGAACCAATCTCAGAAAAACTGGGCCAGCAGCAAGGCCAGGGGAGAACAAATTATTAGTCCATCTGGGATTAATTTTTTAACAACCACAAGCAGCCAGAGACCACATCCCCTTTTTCCTTCCCCTGGCTCCTGTCCTCCTTGGGGAGCCTTGGAAACCCAGTATATCATTCTTGGCAGCTGAGGAGGAGTTTCTGTTCATCCCCTATTGTTACATTCTATTGAAAGAGGGTCTAGTGGGTCCCAGCATCCTTTCCCACACTCCCTCCTTTTTCCCTTTTCCTCTTCCTAGCCTCAGCCTTGGCAAGGTGATAACTTAGGAACCAGGAGTTGTCATACCCTCCCAGCAATTAGCATTTATTGCCAGTTTCTGTGGATGAACAATAGTTTATTTTTAAACTTAATAGTCAATACTCAGAGAGATAAAACTTCCTGAGTCACTCTTGGGTGATGACTGGAGGGTTTGGTAGGAGAACAAGGTCGGGGCTGGCCTCCACCCACCCCATCTGGACAGTTATTCTAGGGGCCTCAGTTTTATCCATCTGACCTCTTTACTTTGTCAGTCAGAAAGAAGGTATAGATTTCCCTGTTCTGTAAGTAGAAGATCTGAGGATAATAGAAGTCAAGGGGTTCTGCAGTTTGCAGCCCCTCACTTACCTCTCAAATTTCATGGAACTCTGCCTTTTCATCTCACACTTTACTTCGTGTGCCTTGTACATGAATCTCCTCCCCGAAACCTTCAGAGGCTGCAGAACTGAGCTTGACATTCCCACTCAATCTTTTTCCTCAGGCCCACCCTCCCATCCACAGAGAGAGCCCACCCTACAACCTCCATGCACTGTGCAGCCTTCATGCCAGGTTAGGCAGTGTTTGGGGTGAACAGCAAGCCCTTTATTCCTGTTCATCTAGGGGGCTTGTTATCCTGTTGTCACACACAGCACAGCCCAGGACAATAAGGTCCATTTAGCTTATGCAGAAAGAGGGGAGAAAGGGCCCACCTTTATGGAAGGGGGTTGTGGCCCATCCTGGCTGTTGGGCTAGGGGAGAGAGGCTAGTGCCCATTTACTGCAGTGAAATGCTTCCATCTGCGGGTCATGTCTCAAAATTGCAGGGGGCCCTGAGGCTTGTTCTCTAAGTTAGAAAAGAGATGGGAAACTACACAGTCGGGGGACCAGGTCCTTCCTGTCCAACTGCGAAAGATTAAAAACATGGGAGAAGCAAGCTTGGTCCCAAGTTGAGATGTCATTGTTGTTGTTGAGGATTTGACAACAGTAGTGATACTGTCATGTTTCAACTACTGAGTGCTTCCTATGCCAGGTGCTTTGCACACACTGTTGTTTTTTCCCAATAATCCTTTAAAATGTTGTTACCCTCTTACAGACTTGCCCAAGGTCACACTCCTGGTGAGTGGTACTGTCAGGGTTCTAAATCAGGAAGTCTGGCTCCAAACCCTGTACTCTAACTCAAAAGCTGACACATTGAAGTGTCACAGTTACCCCCTCACTAGGAATCCCCTATTTCTCCTTTTGTTTATTTCACCCTCTGTTCCCACCACCTTTTCCCAAGTTAACTGCTTCCAGCCTCCAAGCCCTGTTCACGTTCCTGCACCATTCTAAGAAAACAAGACAAAGTAACTCCTGATATCATGGAATCCATCTTTCAGTGGACCCTAAAGATCCAGGCCCAAAGCTGAGCCTTGGATAAGACCCATGCCCCTGAGAGTCATCAGGATCTAAAGGGGATGTAAGGCAGTTGGGCTGAGGGATTTGGGAGTCCAATCTACCTGGCTCTCAACCCCATCTTTATCATGGAGACCCAACCTGGGGCCAAGCTCAATTTTCCAGTCCCTTCCAACAACCTTCACTGTGGTCTTTATCCCATAGAGTATTGAAGCTGGGAAAGGGCCTCAGAAATGAGCCAGTGAAAACATCTCATTTAGTAGGTGGGGAAGGTCAGGCCCAGAGAGGAAAAGCAGCTTGCCCAGCTCACACAGCCCAAAGTGACTGAGCCAGGAAGAGAACTCCCAACTACCTGGCCAGGGCTCTCTGATGAGTCTCAGCTCTGCCTTCCTCCTTCTCCAATCCAGACCCCAGTGGGTCTTTTCCAGTCTGCCAATGGGCTACCCACAGCACTCCTGGAGTTGCCTAAAGCCCAGAGTTAGGTGAGACCATGACACAAGTAAGCATGGACCAGAACTTTGTTGGGCCTGAGAAGAATGAGAATGGAAATGGAGTCTGCTTCTCTTCTTTCTCTCCCATTCAAGGGAGAGTTGCCTCCCCACCTGACCTCTCCCCTTCTCCAATGTTTTCACTCATGCTGAGGAGGGAGACATTCTAAAAAGTGAGGATGAAGGATTCCCCTGATTGCTTTATAATCACAGCTCCAACATTAATAGAATTGGTAGGGATTGATGGGGAGAAAGCAATGCTTGGAGATGTCCCCACCCAGGCCCCAGCAGAGGGTCTAGGGCCTCCAGACACTGCTGTTTTATCTTCTTACCCTCCCAGCCTCCACACTGCAGATGACCACTCCTGGTGAAGCCCAGGCTAAGGACAGACAGGGACCCAGTTGCCCTTAACTTTCAGCCAAACCTGGGTCCCTGTCCATCTCCCTCCTCTGGGCAGCCAGAGCCTCTTTCAGAGAATCTGGGCATCCCTGGAGGCCAGCAGTATGGCCCTCCTCACCATTATGGACCCAGTGATTGCAGGTCATAATTAAGATCAGGAAAGCTCCAGGGCAATGGAAGCCTACAGAGATGGGCCTGCTGGTGGGGGGCAGGGAATACTTCTCAGAGGGCATTGTTCATGGAGCCAGCACCTGGGGCAGGGGACTTCAGAGAGCACCAGCCAGACCAGGGACATTGTGCTTCCAGCTCCCAAGGGAGGGCACTGAGGTGGCTAAGCCTCCTCACTTGTGGTATCTCTTCATCCAGACAGTGCCTGAAGGTCCTCCAAGGATGCACTAGATCCCTTCACCTTCCTGTCCTCTCTTTCCATTCTTTCTCCTCTGTCTCCCTCTTCTTATCCATTTTTCCTTTCCTTTTCCTGATTCCAAGGAGACTTCTTCTGGGAAGCCAGGAAGGCAGGGTGAGGAAGGAGGAAAGGTTGTTGCCCTTCCATGATGAACCAGCAGTGAGGTCATTTAGGTACCTTCACAAGGTAGGGGGTGATGCTCCCTGGTGTCATTTGGGCTCTGGTGAAAAGCAGAGCAAGGAAGGATATAAGCATGGAGGAGGCATGGAGGCCACACTGGGGAAAGAGTATGGTTTTCTTTTACCTTCTTTTCTCCCTGTTCAAAAATACTTCTTTTTGTCTTGCTTTCCTCTTCCAGGAAGCCTTCTCAGACTGCCCCTCCAGGCCTCTCTGGGCTTCCAGGGACTGGGAGGTCTCCTTTCCCCATGCCCCAAGTCCAGTATGGTGCTCCCCTCAGGATCCCAGATTTCCTGCCAGCGCTTAGCTCAGGGACTCCTCCGCAGAACTGAGAAGTCTCTCAGTCTACACTCCAGCCTGTGAGTGGCCACTCCTGGACCTTGCTCTCTTCTGGAGGCTTCGAGCACTCAGCCCTCAGGGTAGTCGACGTATCACAGGACCCCATGCCACTGTCCTCCCTTCTCTTCATTGTTAACTGAGGTCTGCCTCAGAAAGGTCTAGGCTCCTGCACTGCATCCCAAGGACTCCGATTGGGGTGGTAGGGGTAGAAGGGATACCCAGAGGAGCCACATCTTTTGGAGGAAGGAGGAAAGATGATCATATATTCACCAGAGTTGGATAGTATGTTCAGAGGAACTACAACCTGTCCCACTGGTGACTTTGAGGGAAACGCTTGTTAAATACAGAAGAAGCAGGTGATCAATGGTTTATTCAGGGGAAGCCTAAGATGAATATCTCCCTCCCTGTCCCACCCCTGCAAACTGGCCCAGCCTCCCCAGAGCCCCAACCAAGCTGCTCCTAGTTTGGTCTTCTCTGCAGGCTCCAAGTCTTATGGCAGCATGGAGGGCAGTCAAAAGAAAAGTGGAAGACTGATAGGGCAACAGATGGAGGTGGGTAAGGTTTATCAGGCACCCTGCTAAACAGCCCTGGCAGTTACCAGCCCAGTCACACTTTCACTGGCATGCTCACTTCCCATGACCAGAAGAACCCAAAATTATAAAAGTAATGAAATTCCATAGCTAAATGATATTTTCCTCAGGGAAGCTGGACCAGAAGCTATTTTCACTGGTATCATGTCAAGGGAATTGCTTATCTCAGCAGGTAGAAGAGAGGATTATTTTGACTAAGGTCATTTTACCAACCAGGAAAGCCTGCCCTCAAGGACTGTAGACTCAAAGTGGATGTAGTAAGACCCAAGGCTAGGAAGGATGATTCCAAGACACTGAGATGCTTCCTTCTGTGGTAGCCAAAAGCTGCAGGTTCTGCCAGGCTGGGCATTGTAGGTAGGACCAGAGCAGGGCACAAACAACCAGTCTTCTCCTGATGGGGCAATGCTGCTAGGAAGAAAAATGTGGGCCCACATGGATAGGAGATGAACAACTGTCTTGGCCAGGCATATACTGTGTACATAATGGGGCAAGGGCTCTTGGAAAGAAATGGTCAACAGGCCTAAATACAGCAAAGGAATGGGAAGAAGAGGCAAGCTGGTACTGTGTGGTCACCCATTGCTAGCCCCAATAATCCCACTGAAGAGAAAGCTATGGGTTAAGGGGGAGAAGTCCATTTATCTCACACCTCTGTGATGCATGACTTCTGAGCACAACAAACATGGTAACAATTAGAAGCTTCAAAACCAGAGAGTGGCATGGATGGACTGTGGTTAATGGGGAAGGTGTGGGGAGGCCAAGGTGGCCCTGAGAGGGCTCAGGGAGAGCAGGCACAGGACTGGTCTTCTTCCAATCCAAATAAGAACAGTAGCAAAAGCAGCAGGGTCCACTAGGAGTGCAGGGGTGGTGGTGCCTCATTCCTGCCTGTCAGGAACTCATGGGGCCTCATTGGACCCAATCCCATTGCCTTTGTTGACGTAGAACGGCCGGTAATGAGACTGCAGGGAACAAGAGTAGTTAGAGAGGGCAGATGAGAATGGAGCCTACTAGCCAGACCCACCCAAATCTAACCTCCCCCAGGAAGCAGCAGTAGTCTGAACCTTGATAATTCTATGGGTCTGTGGCCAAACCTGCAAGCTCTATCTACCCTGCAATCAGGATTGAGCCCCAATGTTTTCAGAGTCTCCAGGTTCAAATCCTGTTTAGAGTTTATTTCCATCAGTTGATTGATGAGCTTGAACCTTGGGCCCATCATCAAACTTTCTCTACATGGCCCAGGAAGGCCCTCCCAGCACCATTATAGCTCCCATTTATCTAATGCTTTCTACTTGACAGAAGAGTACACACCACTGTTTTATATAAATGGACTCATGGAATTTCTATAACCACCCAGTTAAGTAGGTTAGTGTTACCATACCCATTTTTATAGATGAACAAACCAAGGCACAGAGAGGGTAAGCAATTTGCCCAAAGTCATCTAGCTGGTAAGTAGGGGAGCCAGGACTCCAGACCGAGAAGTCAGGCTCCAGAGTCCACCCCATCCATTTGCCCAAACCACTTCTTGAGTCTCAAGAATTCTAAGTGTTTGCTTCTGCTTTCTTTGAATAATTCTCCTTGACAGAGGGGTGAAGAGAGGGCAAGCAACTGTCCCAGCCCAACACAGACCACCTCAACCCTTCCTCTTCTCTCATCCTGGCTTCTTATTCAGGATCTCTTAGGACAGAGCAAGCAACAACTCTCCTGCCAGCTCTGTGTATTATATTCTGCAGCAACTTCACAAAATCAGCACTCCCCTCTCTTCCCAATCACTCATCACAGCCCTGAGGAACTGCCTGAGATAGAAGTGTACACTTTAGCTGCTGGTTGCCAATACAAGCACTGTGGACTCCTACGGAATCTCCAGGAGTGGCTTTGTCCCTGAGCTGGGACAGAGACTGAGCCCAGCAAACACCCGACTGATCCTCATGCAGGAGACATCAAGAGTGCTCCAGCCCCCGCCCTTGTCAGCCTTGAAACTTATATTTACTAGTAGCCTCTTTCCTATGTCTGTCTGGAATGATGGACATAACATAGGAAATGACATAGGACATGACATGTGGAATGGCTCTGGCTCAGCATCATTAGCTACTGAAACCTTAGCTCAGACCTCAGTGAAACTACCTACTAAACAAAGGAAGAAAAGAAGACCCAAAGAAGGAATGACACAGGCCAAGTCACACAGCTATTTGGTGGCACAGTCTGGACCAGCAGTCCTGAACCCCAGGTGTCAGCTTGGACCCCAAAGCAAAGTAAATAGATGTGGCAATGGCTACAGCCTTTCTCTCAGGAAGACTGGGTCCATAAATGTAGCTTTACCTGTCAGTAAACAGTGCTATCTTTTGGGGAGACCAGAGTGGTGGATAGGCAGAAACAGAGAGCCCCAAGGCACCTGGAAAGGATGCTCTCTTTTTGCTCTGCCCACTCCTGTACCCTTTCTGGTTCAGAGTCACAGCATGTGAGAGCTTGAAGAGCTATGAAATCATCCCAGCCATGTGACTCATGTTACAGGTGGGGAAAGTGAGGCACAGAGGAAGAATGACTCACACAAGGTTACATAGCAAGTTGGTAGGAGGGCTGGGACCAGATCCCAGGCAGACTGACTTCCAGCCAGCCATCTCAGCATATTACTATCTGCCTCTACTCCCTCAGGACTGGATGCTTAGCTGGAGACACTAGAGCCCTGCTTTGCCAGGTATCTCTAGGTGGTGATGAGCCTTCTCTGCTGAGATGCAGGCTTTGGGATGTGGGAAAGTATGTGGTAGAGAGGGGAAGGACTGAGCTCAGGAGTGGAAGGCTTCTATTTTCTCTCCATATCTGCTTTGTGCAGTCCTGCTACCACAATGCCCCTGGGCCCAGCTCTAAATTACACATACAATCACATAGCTCCAATTGTCAGAAAATTAGTCTCTCCAACTAAACCCGCCTCAGTTAGTCTTTGTGGCCCTGATCAAATCACCTCCTCCTGCTCTGACCTCCAATTGCAAAGATAGCAGGGAACCAGGGGCTCCACCCTTCAACCTCAGTAGATATCACCCATACCTAGGATATCTGGCTGGTCTCCTTCAGCAGGGCCTGGCCTGGGCCTTCCTGAAAGAAGCATTTTTGGGGGTAGAGGCACAGTCTGTGAAGGAAAGTCCCTGACTGGTGAGGTCTTGGGCAGGAGTCAAGCATGTCAGGACTATAGGGTACTTGGAGTCATCTCCTCTCAGCACCACATTATAAACATAAAGAAACAGTCTCAAAGAGGAATCTGACTTGCTCAGGATCCCACAGCCAGCAGGTAGCTGAACATCAAGGCTCTGCTGCCCTCTGTGCTGCTCTTCAATGGCTCTGGTTCAGCGTCATTAGGTACCGAAACTTAAATGTATCTATTCCTAACTTTGCAGACTCTCCTCACCCCACCATCACCTTGATCATCCCTGTGCTATCCCAAGGACATGGAACTCATCTCTAGGATGCCTGTCCCCTGAGCTGAGCATTTTACACTCCCAGAGCTGGCAGCAACCAAGCCATCATTTAACAAGCATAGGTACCTACAACTATTTGCCAAGGGGAAAAAAAAAATAAAACAGGGCTGCCCATTTTACAGATTAGAAAACTGAGGCCCCAAAATGCATGCTACCCAGGCCCCTGCCTATTAGCCCTGGGTTTCTACTACCTTTAGCTCTATGCAGATATTCAGGCCACTACTGCTTCCTCCTACCATCCCATGGTCTGGACACATCACCATCCTCCCACACACCCCAGGAAACTGATGAGCCATTGTCCCTGGGAAGACCTGTTCAGTATCCAATCTATACATGCCTGTGTCCACAGGCTCTTCCGATCACTCCCCACTCACCAGTAAAGTCTGCTTGCCAGATTTCCAAGTCTGGGGCTGGACCTTGGGGCTCTGGCTCCTCATGAGGGAGGGATAGCCTGGGGAGACAAAAGGTTCTGGTCACAGGAAGCATGGGCAGGCAGTCAGAGCCTGCAGGGTGCAGATGCCATCTCCAAAGTGGTCACCGAACTCTATCCAACCTATTGCCAAGTATAGTCATCCCTGAAGAGGTATGCAACAGCTGGGGTCCCACAATGGGAAATCCTGGGGAGGTCTTCCAAAGGGAAGTGGCCCCAAGGCAGACAGAAAGAGGAGGAGCAGACCAGGTAGGCTGAGTCAGGCAGCAGAAGACTTCCTGACTCACCCACAAATCTAGGTCAGGATTTCTCCCACCCAACCTGAAGACTCACACCCCTGACCCTCCCTCCCAAAGCCCAGGAAAGTCACTTCATAAACACAACCTGCCAGGATTCCACTGGGATGTACTCATTCCATCTCCCCAGTGTGCATGAATGATGTTCCCCATTTATTGACCCCACTCATGCCAAGCACCATGCTGGGACTTTGCAAATGTCTCATTGAGCCTCCACCCTATTTCTGTGAATTTAGCAGTTTGCCCTGAGCTCCACAGCTAATAAGCAGGATTTGAACTCGGGTTTTGCTGGGCTCCAAAACCCATCCTCATGTTCCTCCTATCCAGTTCTGTTGCCTTTCCCCTACATCAGAAGCAGGAGGATGGGACCTAGAGAGGGCCATGTGGCTGTGATCCAGGGTAAAGATAGCAAGCCCAAGGGGCCTGGAGCATTTGGGCACTGTCCAGGCCTGATCCTGAGGAAACTGGTACAGGAGGGGGCCCCCTGAGACTACCTCCCCACTTCTCCCAGTGAGATCTGTAAGGAGCTGTGGTCCACAAAACTGTGAAATGAACTCTGTGTCAGCCATCAGCCTGTAGGGAAAGAAAAGGCCATGACCGGAATGCAGAGGAACTCAAGAAATCCACAGGGTCTGTTCTTGGCTGGGGCCACCTAGAGTCCTGTTCTGTCCTGCTCTTAGAGACAATAAGCTGGTTAGACCCAGAAACCACCTGAAATACTGCCAGGATGCCAGCCAGCTGGCCCATTCCTGGGCTGGCATTTGGCAAAGGGGCAGAGACAAAGCAGAGAACCCAGGTCTCTCCCTGCATCTGGAGATAGACAGCCTTGGAAAGAGAAGGTTGCACTGATCCTGAGTGGGAAGCTGAGAGAGCAGGAATTCAGGTTCCCAGAAAGATAATCCCATGACAGCCAGCTGCAAGAGAGGTGAGGATGGCAGTGGAAGGAGGGGGTCCTGGAGGCCAGCCTTATGCAGCAGGTAGAAGAAAAGGGGAGGGGAGCCAGTGATGGCAGTGGGACATTTATCAGTCTTCCAAAGGGCTTTGGGCAGGAGGAACCAGGACACCCTAGAAGTGGCAGAGAGTCCCACAGGATATTCCACCTCCCTACCGTGGGAGAAAAAAAAAGGAGGGAAAGGAAATAAAGTACCAGAATTATTTTTAAACAGCCCATTGGTGTCCAATGGTTTGGAAAACTCTGTGGTGGCCTGTCCCAAGGTGGTGAACTGATAGGGGAATTTCTCAGTACCTGCTGGGAGAGAGAGAGGTATTAGCAGCACAGTGCTGGTCCCAGGAAGGGCCAGAGGGAGTCACATTTCATTTTGGGGTGCTGCAATTCCACAGCCCTTGCTCAGCTCTAGCTCAGCACTCAGAGAATGCTCTCTGCCTCCCCCCAGGGCTGCTGGAGTGGGTGTGGGTGGGTTGGTCTTCACAGGTGAGGGCTCTCATTGCACACATGCAGCCCTGACCAGAACCCTCATCCAAGGCCATTCCCAGTGTATTTGGTGAGTGGATCTGCATGAAGGTGACTGCAGATGTCCCCAGGCTATTCTTGAAGGACATGGTATATTTAAGAAGGTGCTCTCCTAAGGCAAGACCTGTAGAGGAGGCTCTGCAGGCTGATGGGGAGATACTGAGGAACATGAAAGCTCTAAATCACACCTGCTGGGTGGGTGGCCTTTGACTTGGGCTTAACCAGGGAGAAGGGGGATAGGATCTGTTAGAAGCCAGACAGACCAAGGAAATCCTAAAGTTTCCCAGTGGTTCCTGCAGGCTGAGGCCCTCTTAAACATATTCCTTTCTCCTTCACCTTGCTGATCATTCCAAGAATCTCTGCCCTGGACATAGGCTGGGATCCCAGCTAGGAATGGGCCACTGAATGATAAAGCCACCTTCAGAGACCTCTGCTTGGGGGTTTGCCTGCCCTGCACAGCCCTTTTCCCCCCTCCCTGAGCCCACCCAACCTGCTTATCCTTTCTTCCAGACCAGACATATTAGGTGCCAGAAGACAAACTGGGTCACTCTCACCACAACCCACCAGAACTGTTGCTCGGACATTTCCAAAGAGATGTGAGGGCACTGGGCTCCACTGTGAGCTTGAGCTTGGCTTAAGCCTTTCTCTCAAAATGACCCAGCCACAGGGAACAGGAGGCATTGACTACTCAGCCTTGTCAAAGAGTCCTAGGAGCAGAATCAGACATGGAGGCCTTAGCGATCATCTAGTCCCACTTTTCCCAAAGAAGCTTTGCAAGACCTGGCTCTTTGAAATTTGACAGGTGTCATATGGTCACAGGGTTCTAGAGTCAACCATGGCCTGGAGTCAGTGGGTGAACAAAGTTAAATAAACTCTGGAGTAGGAGGACTGGGGAGTTCAGCCTGATGGAAGCACCCTGGGGATATCTGGGGTAGTAGCTATATAAGGTGTGGCATGTCCCTGTCTCCCTGATGCTGATGCCTGTTATCACAGGGCACAGTGTTCCCCCTTAGGGAACAATTTGTGATGAGACAAGTTTGAGAAATGCTGTTGGAATATAGCTGTCCCTGACAGTGAAGACATAGATAGTGGCAGCTGTCTGGCTTTCAGTCCAAGGCTCTGCCACTTCAAGGTGAGGAACTGGTGAGTGAAAGAGCAGAGACAAATGCAGGGCTTGGTGGGTGACAGGAAAAGCAGGGAGGGCAAGGGGGTACCGAGCTCACCTTTCAAGGAGAAGGCGGAGCTGCCTTGGGCCATAGGTGGGTCATCAGAGCTCTGCATGGTGGAAGAGTACTCCCAGACCCGGGATGTGTAGTTACCTGGAGGTGTAGAAAGGAGGGGCCTCAGACCAAGGCAGTCTGGCAAGGGGGTCAGAGGCAGGTTGAGCCATTTTTGTGACTCTCCAGACCTTGTCATGTCTCAAGCCAGGATACTGCTGGGCCCAGGCATGCTTCCTGCCAACCCTTCTTGTCATCAAAGTTGTCCTTGTGAAGTATAAAGTGTCATCGTGTCCCTGCCTTATCTAAGGATCCACTGTAATCGGATGAAGGTTCAAAGTCCATCATACATAACCTACAGCTCTTTCATGGGTCATTGCCCCCACCCCTCACCACAGACTCCACTTTCTGGCTTCCATCTCTCCCATCCTCTCCATTGCCCAACATTCTACCCAGACTGCACTCTGCATTCCTTACATACACCACGCTGTTTTTACACAGACCAGGTCCTCTGCCTAGGGCACTGTATATGCGAACTCATGTGTTGGGGCTTCAAGTGTCAGCTTCCATGTCATCTTCCCAAATCTGTGTGTAACTCAGCCCATGCCCCACTTCACCCACACCCCTTGCCCCCTGGGTTGTAGTGGTGTGTTCAATTGTCTGTCTTGCCTACCGAGGACCATGGGACAGAAGGTCTACTCATCTAGCTCAGCATTACACCCATGCCCAGCACAGAGCCTGGTTCCCAGAAGGTGGTCATTGTATAGTTGACAGATGAAGGAATGAGCAAACAAACAAATAAATACAAACACATGTTAAAACTTGGGGATAGAGGCAGTTGATACAAGTTCTGGAATACTGTTTATCAAGTGGAATGGGCTGACAAATGTCCATTTGCAAGCATGTCCCTGCAGTCTAGAGGAAAATGCAGTGGGGAGGATGTGCAGGACAGCATGGTCATCACCAGGGCATTTGAGTGGGGAGCTTCAGGGCCCCTGTGGATGATGCACCCTTCTCTGGCCTTTCCCTTCCAGCAGGTCTGGGGCACCTTTATTAAGTGTGTTTCATGCACAGTCCCCATTCCTGGAAATCCTCTCCCATAGCTGCCTGCAGCATGGGCTCAGGCTAATGTTTGGGCTCAGCAGTCAGAGATGGCTGGGGCTGTCCACCTGCTCCAGTTTGAAGCCTCTCCCACAGAGTACTCATGAAGCCTCTGCAGCATGGACCTTAGTGAGCATATCCACCCAAGGGTGTAGTGGGGCCATATGTTTTGCCCTTTCATTCACTCATTCATTTGTTCACTCTCTTTCAATACATGTTTCCTAAGCCCTTTCTTCTCGGACCTGGGGTTGCAGCAGTGAATAGGACAGACCCAGCTTCTTCTCTCACAAGAGATCAGTCTGCCATGCATGTGATGGTGCAATGTGAATCCAATCCTGGATATAGAGGCCTGGGCATTGCCCTGTCCATGTGTGCCCCTGACCCTTCCAATCTCCAGGACCTTGTTCTCATTGAAGAGTACCTCCAGCACTCCCTTATTTGCCTCTTCAGACCTTCTGGTGCTATGTCCAAGGTGTGGGCTCTGGTGGAGCTGCCTCAGTCCCCTCCCTCTCTGCACATGGCTGGAAAGCACCAAGGACCCCCCAGGGTAGAACCAGGGCCTCCCAGGGCCTGGGATCATTGAACACATGGTCCTGTCTTTAGTATAGGGGAGCAGCAGGGGCACGCACATGGCCTTTCTCCCTGGGGAAACCAGGTCTCCACTCTCATTTAATCTCTGTGGTTCTGAAGGGCATGTCATATCTCACCTTACATGCCAACAACACCTCCTCAGAGGTGGGCCCATTCTATATTATACCATCCTTTCCATCTATAGCTACACAAGTTTGTCTTAACCACTGGACAACTTTACAATGAAGAAGTACACAAATCAGTAAAGATATCTCATGCCCTGATACTTGTTGAGGGAGATCTCCACACCTAACCCCAGGTTCCAGTTCCACTGAATCAACCTGCAAGGAGAAGATCACATGGACTCAGGGAATTCCAGTGATGCTGCAGTGCCTAACTGCCTTTCCTCTAGCCTAACAATGTAACACATGTGCACACACGTGAACATGCACACACACATACTCTTTAAGCTATACCTTGCCACCCATCTCTGAGATCACAACCCTAACCCAGATCTCCACATCCACCTCACATTGGGGTGTCTAGCCCCTCTGCCCATGGGCCAACTCCCCTCTCCTGCCCACAAGAGTCCTGCCCACCCTCAAGCTGAGCCACCCCCCTACCTTTGGTGCCGTAGAGATTATTGAAGTTCTTCTGGTTGATCTCCTTGGAGAGTCGGCTGGGGGACACTGGCTGGTATGATGTTCTAGCCCCTGCTGTGAAGCAAAGCAGGAGAGGCTGTCCTCACAGAAAGGTGGGTCTGGCTCAATAGGGAGCCTGTGTCTCTAACTTGCAGGATAGTTAGGAAGGACTCTTTGCTCCTAAATGGCCCCCAGTACCTGACCCAGGACATAGATTGCACCACTATGACAGCCCCTTTGGATCTAGAAGAAGGTGGTCACTTAATTTACCATACAAATTCGGACAACTTGAGGAGTGAAAGGGTGTTACTGATAACTATGCCAAGTGCACCAGGCCTACCCTGGACAGTCCTGGACAGACTGATATACATGGTTACCCTATTTGTGGGCACTGAGGACCACCAGAGGCTACAAACGCCAACACTCCCCTCCTGAGCCAGTTGCTATGTGATTGAAATCACAGAGACTGGGAAATGGGGGTCCTGTGAGGAAGGAGGGCCATGGAAATCATAAGGCATTGGGCCCTTGGCTAAGTGAGGGGCTTGATGAGCCAGTGCCCACGAACATGAACCAGGATGGGAGCCTTACACTGCACAGGTGCTTACCACCACCACCACTACCCAAATTTGGGCTCTTATATCCATCTTGAAAGGATGGCAGAGTAGGATACATACTTCCAATTTACAAAACAAGAAAATATACTCCCCATGTGTGTCAGCCTGCCCTTCTCACCTAATCAGCCCACCTCCTACTTGAGTTCCAACACACCTGGCCCAGCAATTGTTGGTCCTTTCTCTTAACCTTCGCACCTGCAGTTCCTCATTCCTCTTACTCCAGTGCCCTCTGCCATCATAGTCATGCCCTCTTTACTGAGTATTCTGCCCTCTTTCTAGGATCCTGGAGACTAACTTCTCCTGGGAAGCCTTATTGCCCAATCCCACTGCCCCAAATCTCCTAGACTCAAACTGGTGGCCCTTTGGTGGCCTTGTTTCCTGATTTTGCTGACTCTATTGGCCCTTCCCTTGCCTCAACCCTGAGCCTGGGAGCTCCCAGAAGGCAAATTTTCTCTTCCCACCTGTCCCCAGTGTAGGGGCAGAGACACTGGATGAACCTGTTTCTTCCACCCACAGATGTCAAAGCCTCACTGACACTGAAAGAGCTGGAAGCTTTCCTAGCATGTGAGTCCAATATCCATCCTCTTCTCAGACAGGAACACTGCGGGGCCGGTGACCAGTTCAATGCTCTCAGGGTGACATCTTGTTGAGCCTGTGCTTTTTTCTCCATCCCCACTCACAGCCTGCAGTGAAGCCTATACTCTCCCCAATCTTCTACAGAATAGGGGAGCAAAGCTGGGACAATTTGGGAGACTTGCTGCCACATCAGGGTCTCATCCTCAGAGGAATGGGAGAGCTAGAAAAGAGATACCCTGAGTGAGGGATGCTGGGTCATTCCTTAGTGTAGGTCTCACAGAATAAGTACAAAGGGAAGCACCCTGAGAAAGGCAGGGGGCAGGACTGGCCACCCCACACCAGGAATGTGGGGATGGGGGACTCCACTGCCAGCTGTCTAGCTAGGTCTCCACCAGAAGTTCATGTATTTTTTTTTCAAATTGGGTGGGGCAGCAGAGGTTCCTCTCCACTGAGCTCATCCTGCCAAACCCCTAAGTCCCTCCTAATATATGTGTGTCTGAGGTATGTGAATCAGTGCTGAGGACTTGAGGCTCTCCTTTCCCAGTCCCTTGTGCCTTTCCCATGTGTCCTCTCTGCTTTTTCCCATACCCTACTCTTATCCAGACTCCCCCTCTCCAAAAATACATGCCTATACACCTTCCTCCCACCTGAGGCTGGTGAGCCTGGCACACCCACCTTATATAATGGGCATTGTTGTGGCTTGTTGTTGGTGCCAAAGAATGTGACAGGCTACCACAAGGCAAAGACAGGCAGACACTGGTCTATACCCACACCCAGGTTGTCACCATTTCAGGACAGGATTCTCCAGGGCCTGGAGGAGGTCTGAGAATGGCAGAATGCATAGTATATCACCTCACATAGGGAGGGAATGGTGAGGAATTGAGAAGAAGAGCCATCAATCTCCCTGTCCTTGGGAAGCAGAATGATTCTGGTTGTGGAAGGAGCCAGCCTTCTTACAGGACTACAGAAACCTAAGCAGAAGCAAAACACAGCTTGGTCTGGCAGGTGAGAGTGGGTGAGACTAGCAGCCAGGAGACCTTCTAGAAGGAAAGAAAAAGAAGAGTATGGGCTAGAGGTAAGGGAAGGGTGGGGGCTGCCTGTGTCACAGGGGAAGGAAGCATCTCAGGAAGAGGGTGCCAGATAATATGTCACATAAACCAGGATGCTTCTGAGAGAAAGAGGAGGCCCTGTTAATGATTACATCAGAACAACAGGTACATGCTAGGACAGCCCCAGGCAGACTGAGGACAGTCACTTTACCCAGGGGGAATCTGGCTGAATCCTTTCCCAGAGTGGTAAGACTTGCCCTTACCTTTTGGTGTGAGGTACATGGAGTATCTCTTCATGGTGTCTGGCACATTCCACTCACTTGTGTAGCTGTTAGTGTAGTTGTTCATGTAGCGATGGTCACCCCCTGGAGAGGAGCAAGGTTGGGTCAGCAGAGGGGCTGTGTGGAGGAGAAGCTGGCCCACTTGGGGCATCCCTAAGCTTGGCTGAGTCAGCCCACAGCCTCCTCTGTCCCAGGGAGAGGTAAGAGCCCCCAACCTTAGGGAAAGTAACATCCTGCCCAGCATCCCCTCTGCTCTTGAGCTACTGGGGGAATAGGGGATTGCAGTGAACCATTCACCCTCCCTTGGACAGCCACTGTGGGTAACATTATGTGCACAGCACTTTGCAATTTACAAGGTGCTACTGATATCCATTTCTTATCTGATGTGTATATCAACCCCTGTATTGTTACAAAGATCCATTGCCATGTAGCAGATAAAGAAATGGAGGCTCAGGAGGTGAATAAAGTCACTTGGCCAGTGTCACATGGCCAATGAGGACATAGTTGGGGTTTAAGCCCTGCTCACTTCCTAGCTTTGTCCCAGCCACTGCTGACACCTCAAGTGGGTGCAGTGATGTCCTGGCACTGGTCTCCCTGGCCAGAGATTGCACAAATGTGTGCAGAGGAATGAGCTTCTTGTAGTAGGCACAGACTCCTCCCCTCTCCTCCACCCCAACCATCAGACCCACAAACCCAAATGAATTTATGGCCCAGCACTTGCTTTCCCTAGCTGCCCTCTGCCCCATTTCTTTCTCTCACAATTTCTCCATCTCCTATTTTCCCACTGTCTTTCCCTCTCTCTCTACCTGGGCAAGAGGAGGAAATGAGTGGCTCAGACCCTAATTCTTCATCTCCATCACCTGTGCCTAGCAGGCTCTGGTACACAGTAGGCACTCCATGACAAATAAATGTCCTCCTAGGTGTTTTCCTAGCCCCTTCCTTCCCTTTCCAAAACCCAGGATGAAGGTCCCTCAGCCCCCAGGCATTTGATGGTAGAATGAGACCCTGGTTTGGTGTATGAGTTGGTCTCAGGAAGGAGAGGATGGTTACTCCAAGGTCTGACCCATGGGCCACCCACCTTCTACTTCCTACAGCCAAACACATTCCCAACCATAGTGTAGCAGCAACAAAAACCAACATGGAAGCCCAGGGCCTCAGGCACAGGTTGCAGGGCTGTTGACATCAGAGCACCCATCCCTGCTCCTGGAAGCCACTTCCCAACACACCTTGCATAGGGCACAGGGCCACAGAGGCCATGGACAATGCAGTCATGACCTAGAAATTACACAATTGGTGGATGGCAGGCAGGGTCCCTGCAAGACTCACAGGCCATTTGGACCCAGTCAGGGCCATCCTCATAGATTTGGCCAGACCTCAGCTGCAAGTTTCCTCCACCGGTTTTGTACCCCAGGGACTGTGATCATCACACTCTCTAACCCTCTGTATGGCCACCATCACTAGCATCTTCTCAGATGAGAAGACATGAAAAATTGAGTAGCAGAGTGTGAAACACAAATGCAATACAACCCACAGGGAAAAAAAGATTTTGTGAGTGAAGAGATTTCACAAAGCCAGCATACAGTTGCACTCAATCTTTGCCAGCTGTCACCATTGCCATTGTCACTATGAGAAGGATTTCAGGAGTTGAGTTCCACTTAAAGCCAAGAGATTGTCTTGCTGCAATGGCTTATCAGTCCTCAGGTGTGACTTAATGTCCCACAGTTTCACAGGGACACTGTGTGATGTCACCATCTCCAAAGTATACAGGTGACCTGCTAAATCCTGGTACTTCTGTACACTATTATCCCCTTCTTGTCCCCCAAAAGTCATATGCTCCATCTGGAGACCAAAGCAGAGGTCACTCACTTTGGTGTGCCTGGGGCCAAAATTCATTAATCAAGCTGTGTCTTCAAGACCTGTGTTGGCCTTGGCACTGGGTGGGGCTTTGGGGAAAGCGTCCAGGCTTTAGGAGCTAACAGGACTGGGTTGGGACTGGTGGAAAAGATTTAACAGGGTAGTCTCTCAGGTTCAGAGGCTTTCTGTGAGATTATTCAGTTGGCCTCAGCGGGGTGCAGCATGACTCAGAAAAGAATCTGACTTCAGGGGAGCTGGTGAGTCACTGAGACATTCTGTGTTCCACCCTCCCTATCCTGGCCCCACCCAGCCTCTGGGTGTAACACCACTCAGCACAGTCATGGCAAGTTCTCCCTCCAAGCACAGTTCTATGTCACATTTACTGGAGTCTGCAAAGCTACCAGTTTGGAGTCTGGCCCTTAGAAGTGGCAGCATCTACACAGCTGCTGCATTGGGCCTGACAATCAAATGTGGGTCTAAATGAGACCAGTCGCTGAGTTCGATGGATGACCACAGAACAGAGACATATGTGCAGCCAGTGCCTAGGTGCTCCTTACCCTGGAGACCCCTTGTAATGGCTGCCTAACTTTTGCAGAAGTTCAATGAGGGGCTACAATCCCTGAATCTTAGTACCAGCACCTTAGGGGCAATAGGTGACTGGGAACAATGAGGGGTCAGTTGGTGGGTGCCAGCCTGTACCAGGCAGCAAGGATTGACCTAGAAGAAAAATGCCCATGGTCTTAGGGTCTGCCTTCAATAGGGGACCTACCGTTCTCCATATGGTTCCCCCAATGTGGGACCTACCGTTCTCCATGTGGTTCCTTTCAATGAAGTTACGGCTTAGGTCTGCCTTGCACATCTTCTCAATGTGACGCATGCACACATTGAGTAGGTCATCCTTGAAGTTGCCAAGTGACTGCCCTAGGCCCTCCCCCTCCAGCAGAACATGATAGGTAGGCAGGGGAGGTGGGAGGGCGTAACTGCTCATCAATGCACCAAATTCCTACCAAGAAAGGAAAGAAGCCATTAACCTCTGGGGTTTTTAGAAGTTTGGGGGGATCCTTCTCTGTAGAGGGCTGTCGCAGACCAGCTGGGAGACTCAGCACTGGGATCCAGAGGTGCTGGGTTCTAGATCCATCTCTGCTATTTACTAGCTCCATTTCTCTTCACTGGGAACAGCAACTTCTCCTTCTCTAAAATGAAGTAGTTTGACTAAAATCCACTAGATGCTAACATTTATGTTAGGACTAATAGTCAGATATATAGCTCCGTAATTCCCACCTCCAACACTGAGTACATCGTGCCTATCTCATAGGGTTTAGGAGAGTAAAATGAGCTGTGAAGACCTTGAGAGTGAAAGTGCTAAAGAAATGCAAAGACTTACTAGAGCATTGTGTGTTGGTCATGTTGGTATCTCCACCTTTACATGCTACACTCAATCCTGCCCCAACACTTTTGCACCTCTACTTTCCCCTACCCCTCACCATAGAACCTCTATTTCTCCTCAAATCCTAATGGGCCTTCAAGAGCCAGTTCAAATTCTACCTTCTCCACAAAACTGTCTTAGATTATTCATGTCTTCTTGCCCTTCTCACAGCTTCCACAGGCACTTATCTCCTGAATCCCATTTTATCATTTAATTATACAGTCTTATATATTGTTCTGTAATTGTACATGTCTTGTCTTCCCAGTTAGATGTGGCTCCTTGGGGGCAAAAACCATGGCTTATACTTCTCTATTCTTTTTTTAAAAAATTATTTTATTGTTGTTCAAATACAGCTGCCTAAATTCCCCCCCCACCACTCTCCACCCCCCCACCCCAAGCATCCCCACCTCCCTCCCCTGCTTCCATCCCCACCTTGGTTTTTTCCATGTGTCCTTTATAGTTGTTCCTGAAAATACTTCCCCACCTTTATCCCCTCCCACCTCCCCTCTGGTTACTGTCAGATTCTTCTTAATTTGTTATTCATACCCCTAATAAGAGTACTAGGCATGCAGTAGTACCCAAAACACGTTAGCAAATAGAAGGGGAGATGAATGACTCAATAAATAGACAAGATCAAAGATGACAAATAAGCAACACTTACTTGCCACTATCCTATAGCCAAAGCAGGCATCACTAATCAATCACAGAACTTTTTCTACTGTGCTTGGGGCACTGTTGGTGCATATCAATTGAGGTTGGTATGAGGTGATTTTTGTGTGCCATCTTTGGATTAGGTAGGGAAATGGCTTGGAGAGAAAAATTAAATGGATAGATGGAGAAGCTCGGATGGATGAATGACTGATGAAATGGAGTATGGATAGATAATCAATGAGGGTATGAGAAAGTGGATGAGAGGACTGAGGGATTGAATGATGAAAGAGTTGCTTGTTACCTGGAGAAACAGCACTGAGTCACTGATGCTGTGCAGCTGCTCCCTGGTCTGCTTGTCCTCATGAAGCACCTTGGCCCTTTGGTCTAAAGTATCCACAATCACCTTAACTTGGTCCACAGCATCCTTTTCCCTCTGCTCCAGTGCAGCCCTCACTTCCTCCTTTTGCTTCTCCAGGTCCCGCACCAGGTCCCGAAAGTTCTGCTCCAAGATGGCCTTCTCATTGGTGGTGAAACTCTAGGTTCAGAGTGAAAGGATATAGGAAGGAGAGTTTAAAAACCTCTTTATGGTTTTTAAATTAGTACATAATTTAGAACCTTTAGGTTCCCAGCACAGTCAGATTGTCCCAAACCAGCAAGCCTGTTTGGCCAAAATTCTCATTCAAGACATCATTGAGAGATGCCATTTTTGAAAGAGATGGCCATGTTTTTTATAGCCCACCTTTCCTAATCCCACCTCTCCTTCCCTACTATCACTCCACCCTTGGGCAATGCTATGGGCCCAGAAGTGCCTGCATGAGTCAGGGTATGCTCATTGAAACCTCAATCAGAACAAAACCTCATTCAGAAAGTGAATTGATGGATGTTTATGCAGCCAGGGTCATGAGTCAATAATTTCATACTGTGGTTCACAATTATTTGAACCTTGGCAGACATACCTCTAGCCACACTGGCACAAGAAAAGAAGAAATGGTAAGCATTTGGTGTCTGGTGGACAGAGTAGACAATGGGGACATTTGAAGACAGGTTGTTCTAAGGTTGTTATTTCCTGGTATAATGTGAAATGTGTTTTAGGTGATGGACAAAATTCTACCTGAATGTTTGACCTAGACTTAGAAGGGAAAATGGGAGGAATGTTAAAACAAGTGGGAAAATCCAAAAACAAACAAGTGTAGGATGTAAATGTGGGTCTACCTTAAACAGGAGGTCTTCCTCCTCCCAGGAGCACAGGTGGGGTAAGAGTACAGCAAGGGAGAGGTCTGGGGGGCTGCTTACCTTGATGCGGTCTTTCTCCTTCTGCCACTTCTCAGCTTCATCCTCAATCTCAATGATCTTGAGCTGCAGCTGCTCCTTTTGCAGTGACAGCTCTGTCTGCAAGGAAGGGCCAGGGTTGGTGAAAAAGTCAGGGGAAAGAGGTAGAAGAATCAGGGAGGGGTCCTACCAGGGGAGTTAACTTGACAGAGCTCACTCATCCACTCAGCCACTCATTTAGGAAACCCTCACTGGGACCTCAGATAGGCCAGGCACCATGCCAGTTGCCAAGGATCCAAAACATTGTCTCACTGTAAACTCAGACCTCTGGGGTTGGACATCCCAACCATATCCTTAAAAGGGTTAAACCTTTGCAAGTCCTTTCCACCCAATGGGACCTGGAGGAAGGCCCATTTATGGGGTTTCCACTCCTCTCAATGGACCTGAGGCCACTGGGAAGAGGGAGAAAAGCTCCTGCCTCTCTCAGGCTAAGGGATGGAAGGGGACTCAGCCCAGCTCAGCCTGGCTTAGCCTAGCCCAGTCCAGCCCAGCCCAGGGAGTGTCCTGTGACAAAAACAGTGTGTAACATTTTTATGGCATGACGTGAGGCCTATGTTGCAAGCTGGAGCCAGGTTTGCTGCTGGTTAAGACTCTGTCTGGGCAGGCATAGCTATAAACCTGCTAATGGAAAAAGAAATGCAATTGGCAATTTGGACAAGATAGAAACTTTATTTAATGAGTGAGGCAGTTATGGGTAGATGTGGGAAGAGCAGGAGAGGTTGTAGGGATCCCTGCTCAAGAGCAGAACATGGGCTGTTGGGGTCTGAGGAAGGCTGAGAAGAAGATTTACCAGGAATGTGCTGGGACATGAGCTCTTATATCCATACTTCCCTTCCATTTGGAAAAATGACTTACTCTGAAAAGCAGCTACAATAGAGGCAAAAAGGGGAGACATGAAGCTAAGGTCAATTCAATTCAGGCAAGCCAAGGGGCACCTTTTTTTCTGCTGGGCTCCCCACTAATGCTCTGAAAGCACCTTGCAGTTTGGAAGACAGGTGGGTGATACCCACCTAACAGGCAGAAAAACCAAGTCATTGAGAAAGCCTTGGAGTGTACCAGGTCTCCTTGCTACACTGGGTTTTAAATGCAGAGGCCACCTTTTTCTCCAGTCATTTATTTGAGGAATCCACAAGAATAGTCAAGACGAGGAAGCCATAAACAACTGGGAATATGAGCTTCATCAGCAAGGAGTCCTGAGCAGCTGGGCACAGATTTCCCCACACATCACACTTCCCGAACATTTCACATCACCAAGGGGTTTGCTGATGGAGAGAGAACCTTCTGCAGACACCAGGGAAGTGAATTGATGGTGGAGAGAACTTCCCTGGATTGTTTGGAAAAGATGTCCAGAGAGCTGGGATGCTAGTAGAGAAGGTGGAAAAGACCTGGGGCAGGCATTGCAGAGTTCCCCAACAGAAAGTCTCTGATTTCACCTCTCTGCCAAAAACACACTCCTGGGCTTTCCAGCTAGGAGACTACAGGTTCTTCTCAGAAAGCATCTGCCCCTCTAGCAATGAGCTGGAAATCCTACAGCATGGAAAATGCCTCACCAGAGATGGAAAATTATTGTCAAGGGGAAGGAACAAAAGAAGGAGAGTATGGGGATTTGGCCGGGTCTCTAGAAAAAAAGCTGAGGAAGAAGCCTTGCCCAGTGGGAATAGCCACAGTGGTGGGAAGATAGAGAGCAAAGGAAGTAAGACCCCATTGTGGACAGCAGAGACTCAATCCTCACACTATCTGAAGATGTAGAGCTCAAGAGTCCTGAACACAGTGTTGGCAAAGCCAGGGTCCCAGAAAGTCCCAAGAAGTCTGGACCTGAAAGGCAGATCCAAGTTGTGAGGAAGGAACCAAGAGGATGGATAACAGGTCTGTCCCAGGCAACTTTTCCATCCCTAGAGAACTCTCACACTGGCCTAAGTTTGATGGGACAGCTAGAAGCCTCCCTCCCACTAGCTCAGGGGAGGAGAAATTGACACTTAAGTTTCTTATCCCCACCTCACTATCCCCTAAATAAGGTTTGATAGACAGGAAAGCAGAGAATAAAAGTTCATACACTCCCTCCTCAGGTCTGGTGGGAGTGAGGGGAAGGGTAGGCTTTACATGAAATGAGCATGGGAAACCCAGAAGGAAGTCCACCCAGAGCACAGGGCTAGGAAGCCAAAGGCTTAATTTCAGTTACCATCACCTCTAGGAAGGTGGTATTTGAAAAGTGACTAACTTGTCTGTGCCTCAGACTCTCCATCTTTCATGGAGATGGGAAGAAGACTGCCTCCCAAGGAGGCTGTGGGATGAACTAGGATCAGGGAGTAAAGCTCTCTGAAGGTGCCTGGCATGGAGAAAGCACTAAATACTGATCCCAGTATCACTGTTGTGGCACCTTCCATGCACCAAAGGGTTAAGTGCAATGTGGCAGGCAAGCCAGGAGGACACAAGTAAGTGAGGGCAGTGGACAAGTATAATCAGGTGAAACCTTGGTGTTTAGTAATGAGCACAGCATGTGTCACTGCATTGGGGTCCAGGTGCAATGTGTATACTGTCAGTATACAGAGTGAAGTGTGTATAGGAAGGCCAGGAGATTGGGACTTAGACCAAAAGTGCAAAGTAGAGGCTTTCATTGTGGATAATTGAAGTTTGGAGGACACTGGGGAAACCAGAATGGAGGTAGGAAAAGGGGGGTGAGGGTAGATTAACTACCTGTAACTGGGAGATTTGTTCAGAAAAGGTGAAGGCCAGAGTAGTTAAGAATCTGGAGTGAGCAGAAGTGCTCAGGGAGACCTTGTAGGAGCTATGGTGGATGAGGAGGATGAGGCTGCATCAAGGCCTGCAGGTGAAGAAAGGTCATACCCAGACAAGCATGGATTCACTGGCCAAGAGGAGGGAAGAAATCAACTGAGCACTGATGAAGGAGAATCTGATAACATTTAGAAAAATAGAAAAGCCTAGACCAAGGGCAGAGGGAGTCAGTCCATGGGAGCCCATCCTGTGTAAGAGGGAGGGAAGATTGTAAAGCTAGCTGAGGTGTGGAGAGGTGTCTGTCAATGACCAGGGTAGGAGGGGGAGGTGGCTGGTCTGGAACCATGTGAGGGCAGTCAAAAGTGGAGACACACTGTCTGCAGCAGTGGGTAGAAGAATCAATTAGCATAGAGAGAGTAGTCTTATTTCTTTGGCACACTAAGGAAGTTGGACACACGCTGGGAGGAGGCCTTGCTCCCATAGCACACCTTGCAAGACCAGAATTGCAGAACACAGTGGGATGTTGGAAGGGATCTTAGACTGGAAACTGTGCTGCTAGAACAGTCCTTTCTCACCTCTGGGATGAGGAAGGTTTGGAGTGAGACCTCTGGAGATCTATCCAGCTTCTGTTTACCTCTTGTCAATACCCCTGCTAGAAAAGCAGGATATAGAAAATAATGTAACATAGGAAGACTCCAAAGATATTGGATTCTTCTGTAACACTAGGGAAGAAAGGATACTAATTGTATTACTGAGCACCTACTATGTGCCAGGCATTTCTCCTTTAATGTGCACAACCCACTGTGAAGGTGAGTAGTGTTATTCCCCACTTTACAAATGAAGAAACCAAGGCCTAGAAAGACAGCACAGCTTGTATGAGTTCTCCCACCTGGCATGTGGTGAAGCAGAGATGCAACAATACTCTTACTCTATCATGTGGCCTTCTAACCTCCAGGCTGTTCTCCGTACCTTCCAGGGCATCATCCTTCCTTCCATTCCTGCTACGTCAGCTCACCCAGGCTTTCTCACCTTACAGATGAGTCCATCTCTTTCTTTTGTTGTTCCCCTTTCCTCCCCATACCCTTCTCTGTGCCACTTAAGGCTCCAGCTATCTCTCTCCCTCCTCCCTTAGGTAGGTGATTAAAGCCTCTGGTGTCTGATGGGACCTCAGCTTCCCACAGCTCCCTATCTACCCCTCCTTCCTGACTCTCTCCCAATCCCCACTTCATTCTTTTCACCCTGCTCAGGCCTGTCCCTAAATGCCTCCTTTGTTCCCTCTTCCACACTTGTCTGGTTGCCTCTCACTCTGGTGCCTGGGACAGGCCCTGTGTGGGCCACTCAGCATTGAAATCAGAGGTTTCCTTGAAAGTGGAAAGTGGCACCACAGCTGGTGGTGTCTCAGCTTGAATGGGGCCTTCAGGTGCAGACAGAGCTGAATATTTTCCTAGACATGTGTACTTGCACTGCCCTCAGTAGAGGGGAGATTGAACATCAGGCTGTGAATCTTCTTCTGACCAAATTAATAACATGGGCCGTTGACTGTGACATTTGCCAAATGAGCCAGTTAATTGCCAAATTTGTACTCTCAGACAAATGGTAATTATCTGGATAAGAATCTGAAAATCTAGATAGATTTCCACAATTCTACTCAGATGTCAACAAGCCCATTATTATTCTGCTTAATTGGGGCTTATATTTTCTTCTTCTTCCTCAGGTGTTAGGACAGGTAAGGAGTAAAACAGGGGTGGGAAAAACATCACCCAGGTCATCTCTAGACAAGATGTGGCCCTTGAGGAAGTAATCCACTTCCCTGGGACTTGGTTTCCTACTGGTGAAAAATGAATTAGATCCTTGATTCTCAGCCTGGCAACACATTAGAATCCCCATGGGAGTCTTAAAAATAAGGATCCCAACCCTAGCTGGTATCACTCAGTGGGTTGAGCACAGGTTAAACCGAAGGGTTGATGGTTTGATTCCCGGTCAGGGCATATGCCTGGATTGTGGGCCGGGTCCCCAGTGGGGGTTGCATGAGAGGCAACCACACATTGATGTTTTTCTCTCTTTCTCCTTCCCTTTTCCTCTGTCTAAAAATAAAATAAATAAAATCTTTTTTAAAAAATAAAATAAAATAAAATAAAGTTTAAATAAATAAATAAATAAAGATCCCAGGCTCTGGCACCCTGGTTTGAAACCTTGTGGGGTAAGGCCCAGGAATCTGTGTCATAACAATTCATCAGGCAATTCAGGTCAGAGATTGGCTTTTAGAAGCCAATGGACTCAGTGTCTCCAAGGACAGCCTGCCAGTCCTATGAAAACAAAGTTTAAAATGGTGGAGGGGAAACAGCCTGGGCTGCAGGCACACTAATAGTTTGAATCACAGCACTGCCAGTCCCCAGTACTGTAACTCTGGGTAAGTTTTTGACATCTTTCAACCTATTTCTTCATCTATAAAATTAGTGTGGTAACCTCCACCACGTGGGACTGCTGTCAACAGCAATCATGTCAATGTCAAGGCCAGTTCTTAGCACATAGATAAAAACTGGTGTGTGTCTTGCCCACTTGTTCTTCACTTTCTTCCTCTTCCTCCTATCTCTAAACCTCTTGTATTTTGTTGTTTCCCGCTCAGCACCCATGGAAATCATCCTACATCCTTTTCTTACCTACCCTGTCCTAGAGCAAGAGTTCTCTCCCAAAATCTCCTGGGAAAGTGGTCCCAGGCCCTCCATCACATCCCAGGCCTTTAGTCTGGCTTCTCTTAAACCCCAGTCACTGTCCTCTGTCCAAAGAGCTTTCTTGCCTACACCAGCACAGCCTTTAAGGCTGTAGGACCAGTGACTGCCCATGCCCAGCTGCCTAGCAACTCAGCTTTCATGGAGGAATAAGGCAATAAGGTGAGAAGCAAAGCTATGGGGCATGATCAGAATAACAAAGTGAGCCAAATGATGGAGCTGGAAGAGTGGCTGAGGTGCTAGGTCTGAGCCTCACTGAGGAGAAAGGCACTCACGCCTCCAGAGTGATGCTGGACCGAGTGCTCCCCCACACATGTCTTACCGTGTTCCCACCTAAAAGCCTAGCCTGGACCCAAAACAGGGAAAGGGTATTGGTGGGTACAGAAGCCAGGCAGGCTGCCCCAGAGCAGGCAGCCATTCATCAGGGGGAGTCCATCCTAGCTGAATGCAGTAGGAGGGTCTAGGATAGACACAGGAAAGGATGCACACGTACATGGTAAATTTTATCAGCATAATCTAGCCTGGGAAATGTCCAGAGACAGAGATGGCAGATAAGATGATACCTGTGGGACCCCTTGTAACGTTTAGAGTAAAATAAAAAATATTCTGATCTCAGGTCCACCAAAGGAAGCATTGTCTTGTTGCCATACCAAGTGACCTTACCCCAACACTGCCTCTGCTCAGAGTCTGTAGGTAGAGCTGAGGCCCAGCAGATAAACATCCATAGCCCTGTGTCATGTACAGCTTCATGCAGCTAACCACAATAGGTCTCAGATTATCTAACCTGGGTTTTCACCAGCCAGCCTGTATAACAGGTTCTGGACAGAGCTCCTTGTAAAAAGCTTTGTGGGGACTGATGTTTGGGTCTGAAGAAGATGCCTTCAAAAGATGCCAGGATTGATGTAACTCCACTCTTTGCCAACATCCCACACTTCTGACATTCCGGAAGAGCCAGGCCTAGACAAATTGCTCTGTCCCATCTCAGTCTCCTGGCTGGTTAGCACCACTCCTTCCTGTCTACTCCTATGCTGATGGCACACATGCTGCATGAAGGTCCCACCATTAAAATCACTTCAGTGGATCAGATGCTTTTCCCTGAAAGCTCCTGTAAAGCATACATATTCTGAATCCTATCCCTTCAATGCTTTTCTCAAATACTGGAAGTGAACTTAGGGGGATTCTTGCCCAAACTCTACAAGCTTAGATGGATCCCTTCCTTTCTCTGGCCTGTTTCCTATCAGCAAGGTGAAAAAGAAACAGATGAGATTGTTACTATTCCATGAAGCCTGGCATTCTGTCCTCTACGATTTGATGTTTACCCAGAGCTACTACAGTGTAACAAGGCAGATGCTCCAACTTGTTTGTGTGTCTGAGCTCCACCTGCTGACCTGCATCATGATCCCTCAAGGGCCAGGACTGTGTCTTTGAGTGTTACACAGTCCCCAGTACCAGGGCATAAACTCCAAGCTCTTGGGGCCTCCAAGGAGAGCTACCCAAGGCCCTTCTTGTCTTCCAGGGGCACTTGGGCTTTTCTTAACTGGTGATACCCTTGTTTCAGATAAAATTTGGGGCCAAACCCTACTTATAAAACAGGTAAATATGAGTGTGTGCTGTTGTAGTAGATGTAGGAACCTGGAGTCCTGGCTTCTTTGCACCAATCTTGTCCCTTTCTCATCCGTGAGGCCTTGAAGACATTTCCAAGATTCATAGGACTCTGTAAGGGTAATTTGAAAACTACCAATCTAGCCCAAAGCCTTGCTTTAATTTATAGGAAAACCAAGACTGAGAGGATAGAAGGGAGTTATCCACAGCTAATCAGAGGCAAAAATGAGGAAGAGAACTCAGTCAGGTCTCTTAAAACCCAGTCAGTTTCTTGGTTGCAGTGGATGAAGATGATTGCCCCTTCTTCTGTTTTGATTCCTCAAGTAAGCTCCTGAAGGATGAGTTCCATGACCTCTGTCCTATCTCTTTCCCAGTGTGAAGCTTGAAGCCAGGCTGGGATGGGAAAGTAGAGGGAACTGGGAACACCTTCTTCCTGGGCCAAACTAAGCTTCTGGAAAGCATCTTTGAGTATTTCTCCATCTTCAATTTTTCCATCCCTATTCAAGGGTATGGGAAAGGGGTGCAGGGAAAGCGTAATCCACAAGCTCCCAGTTTGGGAAGGCAAGTCATGGAAGGGTCCTGTGCAGCCCCATTCTGAGAGGTGAAGAAGCTCTTGAGGAAAATTGGTCCCCTGCATTGACCAGGAGGTTCAGCCCAGTGGGAGGCTGCCCATAGCAGGAAGCTGTGTAGCTGCCAGAAAGAACATGCCCAACCTCTGTGGGGCAAGGGGCAGCTGCTAAAGCTGATCCTTTAAATCAGAACACCTTCTCCATGTCTACCAAATTCATAGCCTTCACATGCCTGTACTCCTCTGCATAGAAGTACAGGCATAACCACGTATACAGAGCCCATGCAAACATACTTATATATCACATAGACAAATATATGCAAACATCCACATATGCACATAAATCCCCACATGCATGTAAACACACACACATATATGTTTACACCACACCCACACACAAACAACAACCCTTACTAATAGTTTCTACCTACAGACAGAGGCACATCCTTCATGCAACCATACACAAAAAGCATACTAGGAGGCCACTGAGGGAGTCAAGAGACTGGCTGGGGGAAGCAGCAAACTGACAGTACCAGAAGGGAGGGGGAAGGAGAATAACTTGAGAAAAATGGAAAGGGTTGTCAGGAAACAGGTATAAAAGACCCGTGGACAAAGCCAAAGGGGGTTAGGATTCAGAGTGAGAGGTAGGGGTGGGTGGGGTGGGGAAAAGTGATGGGGAGAAAATGGCAATAGCTGTACTTGAACAACAATAAAAAAAGAAAGGGAAAAAATAACGTAACTCTCAAAAAAAAAAAAAAAAGAAAGAAAGAAAGAAAAGAGAAAGAACACCAAGAAGTCACTGTCCTGCAATAGCAAACTCTAAAGCCAGGGGGAAAAAAGGATGTTTAAAGGTCAAATTTCTTTCTCCTCACCCATGACCCATTCACCAGGGGCTAGTCTTGCTCAAAGAAAATTTAAGAATTCTGAATGAAAGAAAGAAAGAAAGAGAGAGAGAGAGAGAGAGAGAGAGAGAGAGAGAGAAAGGAAAGAAGGAAGGAAGGAAGGAAGGAAGGAAGGAAGGAAGGAAGGAAGGAAGGAAGGAAGGAAGGAAGGAAGGAAGGAAAAAACCCAGCTAAGGCACAGAGCTCAGGATTAAGTACTGATTCTCTTATCGACTTGAACTTATCTTACGATCTTGGCCAAGTACCCAATCTTTTCTGAGCCTGTATTTGCTCACCTAGGAAAAGTCCCTATCTCCTGATGCCTTAGAGGATTGGGGAACTGTCTTTGACCCCAAGTCTGGGGCTGTGCAGAAGCAAAATTGAGCCAGGGACAGTGAAGACTTAAGCCCCCAATCTTAGAAATCCCCAGTGGATGAGATCAGATGGAGAGACACCAGTGGTGAGAGAGGGAAGGCCTGGAGGGACAGTGAGGGGCCCAGTAAGTTACCTCCTTCTCGGCCTTGGCCTCTTCAACAGTCACGGTGCTGTGATTCTTGTGTTCCTGGAACATACAGAGGTAGCAGATGCAGGTCTGGTCCGTCTGGCAGAAGAGCTCCATGGTCTTGCCATGCAGGGGGCACTTGCGGGCCTCGAAGTCCCGAATGGGCTCAAGCAGCTGGTGATCACGGAAGGCAGCGCCCTCCAGGTGGGGCTTGAGGTGCAGCTCACAGAAGGAGGCCTGGCATACCAGGCAGGATTTGACAGCCTTCTGTTTGTTGCCAATGCAGGAGTCACACAGGACCTCCTCTGAGCTTAGCTTGGAGTGCAGGAGGATGCCCGAGTCTGCCCGGGGGTAGCTGTTCCTCCGGACATCGCCAGGCTCTGAGATCAGGGAAGCAGACTTCCGGGGCTCTGAGAAGATGGACTTGCGAAGCTCCGCCTTCTCAGCAAAGGTGACCGGTGGCTTCTTGGCAGCCCCCAGCTGGAGCCCAGCATAGGGGGATCTCTTGCTTTCCCCAGTGTCCATGCTGAAGTAGTTGGAGCCCTTATCATCAACGGACTCCACAAACTGAATGATGGGCCGCCGCCACTCGTTCCCAGAGAACAGGGAGCTCTTTCCCTCACCTGGCTTCACGGTGCTTCCTAAGCTCTTGTCCTCAGCTGTCTCCCCACCATGCCCATTGGTGGCCTTAGCAACTTTACCATCAGCCTTGGCCCCATTCTCCAGACTGCCGGTGGAGCCTGGAAGGCTGCGGGCATCCCTGGATTCTGGGCTGGCCCCATTGTTCTGGGAGGCATCTGCAGCTTCCATAGCAGGCACTTGGCTGGTCTGTTTCAGGCTCACTGGGGCTGCAGAGTGGTGACCTCTCTGGCTGGAGTCTGAGCGGGAAGTGGGATAGGCAGCCACAGAGCCCAGAGACACACCTACGGGAACAGGGAGGAGCAGAAGGAATAAAGAGGAGGGACAGCTGGTGCAAACCTGACACAAGGGCGCCTTACAAGCAGACGGGCTAATTATGCAAGGGCCACGCCCTGTATATTCATATCTAACCTGATTTTTAAAAGAAGTGTTTTTTTCTTCCCCAGCTTAATTATTTTCCACAGCTCAGCAACCAGCTGGGCTGCTTCCTTTTGATGCACCTTTTTTTCTCATCAGGAAGGTGGGGGAGCCTCTGTCCTCACAGGTAGGCAGGTAGGCAGGCTTTGCTGAGCTGAGGGCCCCCTGGGGCAAAAGTTGGGGTGTCTGAAGAGGCTCATGGGGCAGAGGACTATTAATTGGGTCCTGCAAGCCAAATAGCCTTGAAATTTGTGAGCCTGGATTCCAGAGGAGACATTCCCTGCCCTGGGATAGTAGAATTGCTTCTCATCTTAAACAGGAATGGTGGGTTCAGTTTGACATGGATTTTAGGATTTGGAATGAAGTGGCTACTGATTATTTAACCCAATTTGCCAACTTTCAGGCACTGTCCTAGGTACATAACCTGTTCAATAACCCCTATTTAATAGATGAAACAAAATGAAACTCTAAGAAGATAACTCACCTACCTAAATCAATTGGCAGAACTGAGATTTGAACACTAGGCTTTTGAGATGCTAAATTTCCTTCTTTAGCTAAGGGTGTCATGGAGGCACCTAAATATTTCAATGTAAAGATGGCTTCTGAAAGTCATGCATGTCCCAGCAGTCCTAACAAGATACATACAGACCTTACATTACTTTCTGGCAGAGCAGGTCAGAGCTTGCTTGGATCTAAAAGACAGAGAAACAGTAATGAGGAAATGCAAGCAATGCCAGCTCAGATGGCTGGGTCCTCAGGGCCCAAACACTAATTCTTCTCTGTCTCCACAGTAGATAGTTTGCTGTGTGACTCAGAAAAAAATTTGCCCACCCTCTCTGAGCCAGGCCACAGGCAATACCCTCCAAAAAGAGGCCGCTGAAGTGTGGAACTCAGATTATTTCAGAAGTGAGCTGTTCATGTATGACTATTATATGAATGCAGAGCTCAGGAAGAAAAGTAAGAAAAAGTATTTTTCTTTCTTGGACTACCTGCAAGATCACTTGCCAGGATATGCTACATAGTCACTTCTGGGTTGTGATCCGCTGCCATAGTCCTGGGAAGCCTCCCCATTGAGTAAGGGGCTGTGTCTCTCCCAGGATGGGCTGGATGGGACAGAACAGAAGGAGTGTGTGCCTAGGGTGGCAGGTTCTGGGTGGTGTGTAGAGGAGTGGGTTTCCCTCCCTTCTCTTTGAATCTAGGTCAAGCTCAGGAGTCCCTACCCCTTTGGCTCACCAGGCTGAACAGCTAATCCTGCTAATCCTTGCAATAATATCCCTGGGAACAAAAGCAGAGACAAGCTTGGTTCACAGATCAGTCAGAATTTTAAGAGGTGTGGAGTGGTATTGGGGGTGTAGAGTGCTAGATTAATAATGGGGATTCCCCTTACCTGATGCCTCTGTTCTCAGGATCCACAGGAGCCACCTTTTATTTTAACTCACTGGTCATTGGCTAAGAGCTCATGCAGCCTTCTGGGGTGGGGAATCCTTTCCCCAACAGTCAGACCCAATTCCACTGGGCTCTGGCCAGAGGCATGAGGGAAAGGTAGAGAAAGAACAGTACTGCCCTGGTTTGCTAGATGGGGATATGCTCTCTTTTTCTCCTGATAGTGTCTCCCCAACACTGCAAGAACAGGATATAAGGAGGAAAGAGTAGGGACGCCAAGAAGGAGCAAAAGAGGAAAACCAGTGTTCTGTTTATGGACCCAACACCAATGCTGGCTGAGTCTGGGGTGCTGCATTAAGGAGGCCTCCACTAGTCCTTAGAGTTAATGTACCTATATTCTAGAAGTTTGGGAAATAATTCCAAACCTTAGGAATAGACTGACACAGGAATAGATACTCAGAAAATATTTGTGGATGGATGGATGGATGGATAGGTGAATGAATACATAGTTGGCAAATTGGATAAAATAAATGAAAAAAGGAAAGGAAAAAGGCAGAAATGAAGAGAGGAAGGAAGATAGATGGGAAGGAGAGAGTTAAGAAAATGGAAGAGGCCTTGGCTGGTGTGGTTCAGTGGATTGAGAGCCAGCCTGCAAACCAAAGGGTCTCCCATTTGATTCCCAGTCAGAGCAATATCTGGATTGTGGGCCAGGTTCCCAGTAGGGCATACAAGAAGCAACAAAGAAACACATTGATGTTTCTTTTTCTCTTTTTCTCCCTCCCTTCCCCTAGAAAGAAAGAAAGAAAGAAAGAAAGAAAGAAAGAAAGAAAGAAAGAAAGAAAGAAAGAAAGAAAGAAAGAAAGAAAGAAAGAAAATAAATAGTTGGTAGGTGGTGTGCTGATAAAACTTGCTAACTGTCTCTTCCAGGGTGAAAAAACACTGGTTTGTAGTGTTTGCCAATGTATCCCATGGTGAGCAATTTCAAGCTACCAATGCAAGGTGTGTGGGGAACAGATGAGCATGCTTGGCTCTCCCAAGCCATTGGGAGTCAATTCCAGCATATCACAAAAGACTGAGGGAGATTGAGGGAGATTACTAGATTGTAGGAGGGAAAACAGAAAGATCAATTTGGGGAAATGCCACCTAATTTGTCCTAAGGAAGGAAAATAGGTTCAAGTGATTTCAAGGTAGTGGAAATCAAGGCTAATTTATGTCTTCCACGAGCATTTGCTTAGAATCCAGGCCAACAGTGATGGCTCCTTCCTCTGAACCCCTATAACATCTTTGTCTGTTCTACTCAGAGGCATTTAGCTCAGACCTCCCAATGTTGGTTATTTACTCACACAGATTTCTTGAGCATCTTACTAGGTGTCATGCCCTAAACAAGAGACTGATCACACAGGCATTAATGAGTTGGAGAGCTCATGTTCAGTGGGAAAGCAAACCAGTGAATTAATTATTTGAATTTGGTGTGAACAGTGAAGGAGAGAACTCAGTGTGAGGAGCTGGGGCAGCCTAGAGGAGGAAGAGCCCAGGACATGCTGAGAGAGGCCTACGCCTCCAACCAGGCTAAGCATGGCTCACTTCCCAGCCATGAAAGCATCTTCCCCAGCCAAACAGATGTACTGTGGGATTTGACTCAGCAGATATTTATTTGGCTGAAGGCTGGTTGACTCCTGGGCAGGGCCCCCAGACTCTTTCCTCCCTTGGGAAAGTTGATCTTTCCAAATGCCTGGTGGATGGTAGAGGTTCCTGGGTATCCCCAGAGTTCAAGGCCTGAGCAGACCTTCTCAGGGAAAGAAGCCAAAGAAATAATTTTTTTCCAGGACTGACTGCAGCTCTCACACCACTATGCCATGCCTATCAGCCTTGAGGCTGAACTAAAGAGCAAGGATTTCTATCTGCTCAAATAATGAGGTCTGATGTGGGCATTGAGGACCATGTATGGGAAAGTGATTGCTCCAAGATCTCCAGGCACTTCTATTTGCACTCATCAAAGGGCCTAACTACACTCAACCCCATATACCTGGGTCCTGCCTCTCTCCAACCCCAAATCCAGTTGTACAGGTTCTACAAAAAAAAGCATTTCCTGATGGTCTGCAGAGCCTACGTGTCGCATGCAACTGGCAAAGAAGACTCCAAAGGTCATCTATCCACCACTGTGACTGAGGGGAGCCTGAAAGCAGAGAAACCTCTTCAATTTGAAAGGCCTTGAAAGGAAGGGATCCCATGAATCCCCTCAAGCACTCATCTTTTATCTTATTTTGTTCTCCTTCTAGTATAGCTCTAAGCCTTCCTCCTGCAACACTTCTTCCTATATAAAGTGATTATGGAGTTTGACTTACTGTAGCCCCTACCCCATCCCTTGCAAGGTTTAAGAGGTAAGGAAGGCTGGCAGGTGTGGCTTGCAGAAAAGGATCCTTATGGAGCTGGGGTAAATTTTCCCTCTTCAGATTAAGCGTGGCCTGCCAGCCAACCTGCACCAAATCCCTTCCTCCCACCTATCAGCCAACTTCAAGCCTCCTCCCAGGCTTCCTCCATGAGGCAACTAAAAGCTATTTTCTCCTGGAATTCTCCCCTAATTCAACAGGTCCAGTAGCCTCACCTACCCACTGCTGTGGCCTGGTTATTCCATCACCAATCACTTTCAGATGAAAGAGGAAACCACTTGAAGGGAGAAAACTCCTTAGCTTCCTTAAAATACAGGATTGGGAAGGAGCAGCCAGCTGGTCCATCCTATGCCTCTGAGCGGACTCCATTTAGAAACAAAAGACTTGCAAGGAAGTTATATTTGGGGTGAAGATGGCAGAATAGGTAAACACCGTGCTTGCCTTCTCCCATGCCCACATCAAAATTACAACTAAATTATAGAACAACAATCATTTAGAACCATCCAAAGACTAGCTGAACAGAAGTCCTCTAACTAAGGATATAAAGAAGAAGCTACATTGAGACTGGCAGGAAGGGTGGAGACTCAAACCACCACACCCACATGTGGCAATTAAGAATCAGGAGGGATATCTCAGCTGCAGAGATACCCTCTGAAGCACAAAGGTCCCAGCACCACACCAGGTTCCCCAGCTTGGAGTACCAGAGCCAGAAAGAGGAGTCCCTGCATCATGTGGCTGTGAAAATCAGTAGGGACTCCTCTAAGGTGAGACATAGGGATGCAGCAGATCCAGGCCTTCTCTTAACACACACATGTGGCAAACACAAGGCCTGTAGACCAAATCCAACCCTCCACCTTGATTTATCCAGCCTGGCACCATGTTTCTACCCAGTGGCAGCACTGAGCTCTTGCTTAACTTTTAAGAAGTAGTTACATTTATACAGTCCTAAAATTACATTTGGCCCTTTGAAGGCAACCACAAGGCTGATGTGGACCCCAGTGAAAATGAGTTCAGTACCCCTGTCTTAAAGGGTCTGAGCATGGACTTTCTCACGCTCACCATTAGCTCCAGGAAAGGGACAGCAGTTCAAAAAGTGCCAGGGACATATGGGGAAGAACTAGATTCTCTGGCTTCAGGGCAAGGACAGAAAGAGTAGGACTGAAGTGCTGGTTGGCAGAATTGTCCCTTTATTGAGCCCTCACCCCTCACAGTCAACAGGTTCAGGCAGGCACCAAATCTGAGTCTCCATTAACCTGGTTAACACCATTCACCCCACTCTGCTGATTCCCTGAGACCCGGCCCCACCTAGTTCAACAGACTAGTCCAGACCTCTTTCAGCAGCTATTCCACATAAACCACAGAGCTTGCCTGCACTGTGGTATTTCCAGAAACCTCTTAAAGATCCCAAACTTCAAACAAGCAGCAGCTGGCCTTGGCATGCCCTTATACCTCTTGCTAATTGGCCCCAAGCCTGGCACTAGTGGCAACCAGACTCAGTTCACAACGTAGCCTCTCCCAGGTGCCTCCAAAGGCCAGCACAGGCAGCTACCAACCACAAATCATTTCACAACTCCTACTTGGTGTCCCAGGCTGGGTACAGGAAGAGGATGACCTGAACCTACACCAGAAACCCTCTCAGGAGGTGTCAGAACCAATATAACTGGTGGCCAGTTTCAGACCACACCAGAACACCACCAATTAACTTTACAAATGACATCCACAAATGGTGGATTTGGCAGGCATAAGACCCCACTAAAGTTCTATGGGGTCAGCCACCCACACAATAGCTTCTTCACAGTAGACACAGCCACTCCTCACATGCCATCAGCAATCAAGGCTGAACTACAATAAGGAAGCACACAAAACCCACACCATACACCCCAGGAGCACCTGGATTAGGTGATCAGGGAAATTGAACCACTGGGCTCCACAGAACATCTATTATATAAGATCACCTTGCTGATACTGGGAGATGTAGCAGATCTACCTCATACACAGAAACAAACACAGAGAGGGAGCAAAATGAGGAGACAAAGAAACATGATGAAGTGAAAGAACAGAACAAGCTCCAGGAAAAGGACTAAAGAAAATGGAAGCAAGCAATAAACCAAATACAGAGTTCAAAAACATTGATTATACTCTAGTGTATTATTGATGGGAATGCAATTGATGCAGCCCTTACAGAAAACGGCATGCAGTTTCCTCAAAAAATTAAAAGTAGAACTACCATATGATCCAACAATCCTATTTTGGGGTATTTATCAAAAAAAAAAATCCAAAGCACTAAATTTGAATCCAAAATTCAAAAAGATATATGTACTCCAATCCAGCATGACCTCCACCTCCCAGTTTTGCTCTGTCTTAGTATTCTGGGGTTTTTTTGGGGGGGGGGTCTTTTCTTTTCCTTTTTCCCCCTGCCTTCTCTGTCATCATGCAGTTTAACCCTTGCTGAGGAGACAGCAATGTAAACAGACTCAGGGGTCATCAGAGACTGGCAGTAGGGTGCAGCCAATCCATACACTATCATGGGAAATAGACTGGTCCTCCCCCTTCATGGGAGAGCCACAGAAACACACTTCTGGCATTGGGCAGACCCAAAATCTGGGCTCAGGAACACTAATAGGGGCCCTGCCCTGCCAAGTACAGGGAGATAATCCCAGACAGACTCAGACTAGTGGCTTCAGAGAGAGGAAACAAACCTTCCATCTTCCCTGAAGTCTGAAAGGCACCTCCCATGGGAGATCCAGGAATCATGGCCTTTGTTTATACCAGAGGCCCTCCCAGAAATAGTCTGGTCTGCTACTAGTCTAAGATTGACTGCAGGCCAGCAGGCAGAGACTGGCAGAGGTAGATCCTGAAGAACATTTGCTGACATACCAAAGCACTAAACATATCCCTGGACTCAGTGCTGATAAATGCCAGCCTTTAGCAGCTTGGCCCAACCTGGGAGCAGCCAAGCCCAGAGGAATCAGTCACAAACTGTGGATCACCTGTAGCTTTAAAAAGGTGGCTGAGGGACAGGCATGGACAGCACCAGACATTGGTTTATACCAGACTCAGACATCAGAGTGGTATCCAAAGGAAGAAAACAGAAGGCAAGATCTAAACTGTGCTTAGACAAATCCACTTGGTTCTTATTTCATTATCTTAGCTATTTTTTTTTTCTTTTTCATAGACATTTTATTCATACTTTTATCTATTTTTTCTTTTTCTTTTATTTTTGGTGCTCTAATTTTTCTTTCCTATCTCCTATTCTTCTCTTATTTTAGAGTACTCCTTCTTCTCTCCATTTCTCCATTTTTGTTACTTTTACTGTATTCCATTTCCCCTTCTCCTCTTTCAATTCATTACAAGTAGTAGTTCTCTTCTCCTTTCTCCTCTCATAATCACTTTTCTTTCTTTTGGTCTTCTTATATTCTTTTTTCCCTTTCCCCTTTCCCTACTATTCCATTTCTCTTTTCACTTTTATTATTCTTTGCTCTCTTATTGTTGATATTGCTGTGGTGGACAGGGGGTTGCTCATTTTGGTGTTGTTTTGCTTTGTTCTTGCAGCACATGGTGGGGGTTGAGCCTCTTAGCCAGCTGGACAGAAGGGGACTCCCACTAACAAACAGGCCAGTAATAATCAAGACCTAAATACAGCAGCAGAGTCTACATAACCCACACAGAGCTCATTCCTCTAGCATCCAGATCAGGAAATCAAGGAGTATCCACCACTGGGTCCCATAGGACTCCTAACACACAAGGCTACTCCACAAGACAGAGTCAAAACAAATCAATCTAATACATAGAAACAAACACAAAGAGACAACTAAAATGGGGAGACATAGAAGCAACCCCCAAATGAAAGAAAAGGAGGAATATCTAGAACAAGAGTTAAGTGAAACTGAGGGAAGCAATTTAGCAGACATAGAGTTCAAAGGTTCCTTATTCAAATGGTTATAAGGAAGCTCAAGGAAATTATTGAGAACTTCAAGGAACTTAGTGGGACCCACATCAGCATGAAAAAGGACATAGAAACCTTGACCAAGAACCAGATGGAAATGAAGAATGCAATATCTGAAATTAAGAACACACTAGAAGGAATTAAGAGCAAGCTAGACAAAGTAGAGAATTGATTCAGTGAGCTGGAAGACAAAGTAGGAAAAAAAGACACAGTCAGAGCAACAAAATGAAAAAAGACTAAAAAAGAATGACAATAAGGTAATGGAGCTTTGGAGCAACATGAAACATAATAATATTTGCATTGTAGGGATACAAGAAAGAGAAGAAAAGATGCAAGGGATAGAAAACCTGTTTCAAAAAATAATGATGAAAAGCTTCCCTAAGTTGGTGATGGAAAAAGTCATGCAAGTGCAAGAAGCACAGAGGGTCCCAATCAAGATCACCCCAAAGAGCCACATTCCAAAACACATTACAATCAAAATAGCAAAATTTAAAGGCAAAGAGAGATTATCAAAGGTAGCAAGGGAGAAACAGCTAGTAACATACAAGGGAGCTCAAACAAAGTTATCAGCTGACTTCTCAATGGAAACACTACAAGCCAAAAGAGATTGGCAAGAAATATTCCAAGTAATGAAAAACAAAGACCTGTAATCAAGACTACTCTATCCAGCAAGGCTCTCATTTAAAATGGAAGGTGAAGCTTCCCAGACAAAAAAAAAAAATAAAGCTAAAAGAGTATAGCTCCACCAAACCAGAACTGCAAGATATGCTAAAGTGACTGCTTTAAGAAGAAGAAGAAATAAAAAGGAGAGAGAGAGAGAGGAATACATTTACAAAGGGAAAATAGCAATGAATAAGTTTCTATCAATAATAACCTTAAATGTAAATGAAATAAATGTTCCAATTAAAAGACATACAGTATTTGAATGGATAAGAAAACATGACCCACATATATGCTGTCTACAAGAGACCCTGCCTCAGAATAAAATATGTACATAGGCTGAATGTGCAGAAATGGAAAAAGATTTCACACAAATGGACATAAAAAAAGCTGAGGTAACAATACTTATATCAGACAAAATAGACTTCAAAAGAAAGGCAATAACAAGAGACAGGGAACGTCACTCCATAATACTTAAGGGAATAATCCATCAAGAAGGTAAAACTCTTATAAACATGTATGCACCAATATAGGTGCACCTAAATATATAAGGAAAATATTGAAAGACTTTAAGAAAGAGATAGACAACAATACAGTCACTGTAGGGGATTTTAACACTCCACTGTCAACAATGGATAGATCTTCCAAACAAAAAATAACAAAAATATTGCAATATTGAACAACACTCTAGATCAAATGGACTATATGAGATTTATATAACATTTCACCCCAAAGAAGCAAAATACACATTCTTCTAAAACACATGTGGATCATTCTCAAAGATAGACCACATAGCAGGACACAAAACAAGCCCTAACATATTGAAGAGAATTGAAATCATATCAAGGACATCCTTGGATCACAATAGCTGAAAACTAGAAACCAACCTCAAGAAAAACTCAAAAGCATTCAAATACATGGAGGCTGAATAACAGCTTATTAAATAATTAATGAGTTAAAATCAGATCAAAGAAGAAATCACAAACTATCTGGAAACAAGTGAAAATGAACACAAAACAACTCAAAACCTATGGGATACACTGAAAGCAGTGCTGAGAGTGAATTTCTTTTTTTTTTTAATTGTATTGTTGTTCATGTACAGTTTTCTCCCTTTTTCCCCCAACTCTCCCCCACACCCCAGCCATCCCCATCTCCCTCCCCTGATTCCACACACCTCCCCCCTTGGTTTTATACATGTGTTCTTTACAGTTCCTGGAAACACTTCACCAGTTTACCCCTCAATATCCCCTCCATTCTCCCCTCTGGTTACTGTCCATTTGCTCTTAATTTCAGTATCTCTGGCTATATTTTGTTTGTTTGTTTGTTTGTTTTGTTGATTAGATTCCACTTAAAAGTGAGACTGTATGGTATTTGTCTTTCCCACCAGGCTTACTTCACTTAGCAAAATGCTCTCTGGTTCCATCCATGCTGTTGTAAAGGAAGGAGCTCCTTCTTTATTTCTGGTGCAGAGTATTCCATTGTGTAAATGTAACACAGTTTTTTGATCCATTCATTTAATGATGAGCACTTAGGTTGCTTCCAGCACTTGGCTATTGTAAATTGTGCTGCTTTGAACATTGGGGTGCATAGGTTCTTTTGGATTGGCATGTCAGGGTTCTTAGGATATAATCCCAGCAGTTGGGTTGTCAGGTCAAAAGGTAGTTCCATTAGTTTTCTGAGGAAATTCCATATTGTTTTCCACAGTGGCTGCAACAGTCTGCAATTGTACCAACAGTGCACTAGGGTTCCCTTTTCTTCACAACATCTCCAACACTTGTTGTTTGTTGCTTTCTTTATGATGGCCATTCTGACCAGTGTGAAGTGGTATCTCATTGTGGTTTTAATTTGCATCTCTCTGAGAAGGAATTTAATACCAATACAGGCCTACCTAAAGAAGACAGGAAAACCTCAAATAAACAGCCTAACCCTACATCTAAAATGACTATAAGAACAGCAACAAACAAAGCCCAGAGTGATTAGAAGGAAGGAAAAAATCAACATTATAGTAGAATTAAATGACACTGAAATTTAAAACAAAAATTCAAAGGATCAATGAATTTAAGAGCTGATTCTTTGAAAAAAAATAAACAAAATTGACAAACTATTAAAAGACTTATCAAAAAAGAAAGAACACCAATAAATAAAATCAGAAATGAAAAAGGAGAAGTACCCATTGATACCACAGTAATACAAAGGAATGCAAGAAATTTATATGAACAACTATATGTCAAGAAATTGGACAACCTGGGCTAAATGGATAAATTTCTAGAAACATAAAGTCATCCAAAAATGAATCAGGAAAAAATAGAAAACCTGAATAGACTGATAATAACAAGCAAAATTGAAGCAGTAATCAAAAAATTACCCCCACACAAAAGCCCAGGGCCAGATGGCTTCACAGGTGAATTTTATCAAACATTCAAAGAACTAACACCAAGCCTTCAAAAATTATTCCAAAAGTTCAAGAAGAGGGAAAACTCCCAAACTGTTTTTATGAGGCCAGTGTTACCCTAATTACAAAACCGGGTAAAGACACAACGAAGAAAGGAAATTATAGGCCAATATCTCTGATGAACATAGATGCAAAAATCCTCAACAAAATGCTAGCAAACTGGATCAAACAATACATTAAAAAGATCATGATCAAGTGGTATTTATTCCAGGGATGCAAGGATGGTACAATATTCACAAATCAATAAATGTGATACATGACATAAACAAAATGAAAGACAAAGATCACATGACCACTTCAATAGATGCAGAAAAGGAAACATCTGATAAAATTCAGCACCAATTTATTATATAAACACTCAGCAAAGTAGGAATACAGGGAGAATACATCAACATAAAAAGGCCATGTATGAAAAACCCACTGCCAATATCATACTCAATGGACAAAACTAAAAGCATTTCTCTTAAGATCAGGAACAAGACAAGACTGTTCATTTCACCAGTCTTATTAAACATAGTACTGGAAGTTTTAGCCAAAGTGATCAGACAAGAAGACGAAAAAAAGGGAACCAAATTTAAATTGAAGCATATACCATGTTCATGGATGGGAAGAATTAACATCATTAAAATATCCATACTACCCAAAGCATTCTATAGATTCAATGCAACCCCTATCAAAATACCAATGACATATTTCACACATATAGAACAAATATTTCAAAAATTTATATGGAACCAAAAAAAAAACAAACAAACAAATAGCCACAGAAATCTAAAGAAAGAACAAAGTTGGAGGGTTCACAATACCTGGTATTAAACTATATGAGTCTACTGTAATCAAAACAGTCTGGTACTTGCATAAAAACAGACACATAGATCAATGGAACAGAATAGAGAGCCCAGAAATAAACCCATGTCTCTATGGTCAATTAATATTTGACAAAGGGAGCATGAACATACAATGGAGTAAAAATAGCATCTCCAATAAGTGGTGTTGAGAGAACTGGGCTAGTACATGCAAAAAATGAAACTAGACCACCAACTTACAGGATACACCAGAATAAACACAAAATGGTAAAACACATAAATATAAGTTGTGATACCATAAAAGTCCTAGAGTAAACATAAGCAGCAAAATTTCTCATATCCCATGTAGCAATATTTTTCACAATATATCTCCTAGGGCAAAACAAAGTAAAGGAAAAATAAACAAAAGGGACTATAACAAATTTAAAAAAACTTATGCACAGCTAAAGATACCATCATCAAAACAAAAAGGAAACTGTATGGGAGAACATATTAGCCAATGATACATCAGGCAAGGGTTTAATCTCCAAAATATATAAAGAATTCACATGATCCAACACCAGTGAGACAAATAATCCAATCAAAAATGGGCAAAGGACCTGAACAGACACTTCTCCAAGGAGGACATACAGATGGCCCACAGGCATATGGAAAGATACTCAGCATCATTAGGCATCAGAGAGATACAAATTAAAACCACAATGAGATATCCCCTCACACTGGTCTGAATGGCCATCATTAATTAATCAACAAACAGTAAGTGCTGGCAAGGATGTGGAGAAAAGGGAACCCCAATTCACTGTTGGTGGGAATGTAGACTGGTGCAGCCACTGTGGGAAAAAGCATGAAATTTCCTCAAAAAAAAAAAAAAAAAAACAAACTAAAAATTGAACTGCCTTATGACCCAGTGATTCCACTGCTACGAATATACCCTCATAATCCTGAATCACCAATTCAAAAGAACTATGTACCCCAATGTTTGTAGCAGTGCTATTTACAATAGCCAGTGTTGGAAACAGCCTAAGTGCCCAATGGTAGATGAATGGATTAAAAAACTGGTAATTTTACACAATGGAATACTAAGCAGCAGAAAGAAAAAGGGAATTCTGACCCTTTGCCACAGCATAGATGGAACTGGAGAATATTATGCCAAGGGAAATAAGCCAGTTTGTGAAAGACAAATACCATGTGATATCACTTATAAGAGGAAGCTAATGAACACAATAAACTAATGATCAAATCAGAACCAGAGACATGGATAAGGGAACAGACTGAAAGCTTCCAGTGAAAGGGGCATGGGTGGTGGAAAGAAGGGAAGGGAGTAGTCAAAGAACATGTGTGAATGACCCATGGAGATGGACAATGGTGTGGGGATGGACTGGAGGAGTGAGGGGTGTGGCAGGATGGAGAAGGGCAAAGGGGGAAAATTGGGACAACTGTAATAGAATAAACAAGAATAGAATAATAAAAAAGAATTGTAGAAAAATATATGTTTATTGCAGCATTATTTACAATAGCCAAAATGCGGAAGCAACTTAAGTGTCCATTGATAAATGAGTGACTAAAGAAGATACGAAACATTACTCAGCCTTTAAAAAGAATGAAAAAAGAATGAAATCTTACCATAATTTTAAGACTCAGTAAAATGTATTTTTACACCTAAAGCAAACAAACAAAAGACTTGTAAGGGAAGGGATTTTACAACTTTCCTCCTCACCATCCAGTTTAAGCTTTACAACACTTCACTACAGGGAGTTCTTTGTGCTTGAGTTAAACACTATAAATGATGGAGTAAAGGAACTGAAGTTCTGACCCTGCAAAGAATAAGATAATGGACAATTTTATCTGAGCAGGGAGGGTGCTTGTCCAGTCTTAATGCTTACATGGCTCTTTTGACTTCTTGGTATTTCTGCCCTTTTAGTGTGCCTCTAGATATAGACTGCAGCAAGAAGGCTATGGTCATTCAAAACTTTGTAGCAATAATGAAATTTCTAAAGTTGAATTTTCTCATTTCTGTTATCCTAACATTATAGAATTTATTCTAAAATTGGAGAGGTTTCAATGATATATTTTTTAGCATTTTTTATTGTTGCTCAAGTACAGTTTTCTGCCTTTTTCCCCCACCTCTTTCCCCTGTTTCCACCCCTCACTTGTTGTTGTCCATGTGTTCTTCATAATTGTTCCTGTAAACCCTTCACCTTCACCCTGCCCGTTATCCCCTCCCCTCTCCCCTCTGGTCACTGTCAGCCTGCTCTCAATTTCAATGCCTTTGGTTATATTTTGTTTGCTTGTTCATTTTGTTAATTAGGTTGCTGTTTAGGTGAGATCATATGGTATTTGCCTTTCACCACCTGGCTTATTTCACTTAGCACAATGCTCTCCAGTTCCATCCATGCTGTTGCTAAGGGTAGGAGCTCCTTCTTTATTTCTGGTATAGAGTATTCCATTGTGTAAACATAACATAGTTTTTGATCCATTCGTTTATTGATGAGCACTTAAGTTGTTTCCAACACTTGGTTATTGTAAATAGTGCTGCTATGAACATTGGGGTGCACAAGTTCTTTTGGATTGGTGTTTCAGGGTTCTTAGGGTATAATCCCAGCAGTGGAATTGCTGGGTCAAAAGGCAGTTCAATTTTTAGTTTTCTTAGAAAAATCCATACTGTTTTCCATAGTGGTTGTACCAGTCTGCAATCCCACCAACAGTGCACTAGGGTCCCCTTTTCTCCACAACCTCTCCAACACTTGTTGTTTGCTGCTTTGTTTATGATAGCCATTCTGACCTGTGTGAAGTGGTATCTGATTGTGGTTTTAATTTGCATCTCTCTGATGGCTATCAATACTGAGCATCTTTTCATATGTCCCTGGTCCCTCTGTATGTCCTCCTTGAAAAGGTGTCTATTCAAGTCCTTTTCCCACTTTATCATTGGATTGCTTATCTTCTTAGAGTGGAGTTGTGTAAGTTCTTCATATATTTTGGGGAAAAAAAACCTTGCCTGAGGTATCATTGGCAAATATGTTTTCTCATGCAGTCGGTTCTCTTTTGATTTTAATACTGTTTTCTTTAGCCATACAGAAGCTTTTTATTTTGATGAGATCCCATTTGTTTTTTTCCTTTATGTCCCTTGCTTTAGGGGACATATCCATAAAAATGTTGCTGTGTGAAATATCTGAGATTTTCCTGCCTATGTTCTCCTTTAGGACTTCAATGGTGTCACAGCTTATATTTAAATCTTTTATCCACCTTGAATTTATTTTTGTGTATGGTGTAAGTTGGTGCTCGAGTTTCATTTCTTTTCATGGAGCTGTCCAGTTCTCCCAACACCACTTGTTGAAGAGGCTATTCTTACTCCATTTTATGTTGCTGCACCCTTTGTCAAATATTAATGGACCATAGAGACTTGGGTTTATTTCTGGGCTGTCTGTTCTATACCACTGGTCCATGTACCTGTTTTTAGGCCAGTACCAGGCTGTTTTGATTACAGTGGCCTTGTAATACAGTTTGGTGTCAGGTATTGTGATCCCTCCTACTTTGCTCTTCTTTCTCAAAATTGCTGCAGCTATTTTGGGTCATTTATGGTTCCATATAAATTTTTGAAATGTTTGCTCTATATCTGTGAAATACATCATTGGTATTTTAATAGGGATTGCATTGAATTAATAAGTTGCTTTGGGTAGTATGGACATTTTGATGATGATAATTCTTCCAATCCATGAATATGGTACACGCTTCCATTTGTTTGTGTATTCCTTGATTTCTTTCTTCAGTGTTAAGTACCTTTCTGATTACAGGCCTTTTACTTCCTTGGTTAGGTTTATTCCTAGGTATTTTATTTTTCTTATGGCTATATCGAACGGGATTTTTTTCTTGATTTCTGCTTCTGCTGTTTCATTGTTGGTATACAGAAATGCCTTTGATTTCTGGATATTGACTTTGTATCCTGCTGTTTGGCCAAATTCATTTATTAGGTCAAGGAGCTTTTTGGCCAAGTCTATAGGATTTTCTATGTACACTATCATGTCACCTGCAAATAATGATAGTTTTGTTTCCTCCTTTCCAGTTTAGATGCCTTTTATTTCCTTTCCTTGTCTAATCACTGTGGCTAAGAATTCCAATACTATATTGAATAGAAGTGGTGAAAGTGGACAACCTTGTCTTGTTCCTGATCTTAGTGGAAAAGATTTTAGTTTTTGCTCGTTGAGTATGATGTTGGCTGTAAGTCTCTCATATATGGCCTTTATTATGTTGAGGAATACTCCCTCTATTCCCACTTTGCTGAGTGTTTTTATCATAAATGGGTGCTGTACTTTACCAAATGCTTTTTCTGCATCTATCGATATGATCATGTGATTTTTGTCTTTGCTTTTGTTTATGTGATGTATTACATTTACTGATTTGCAAATGTTGAGCCGTCCTTGCATCCCTGGTATGAATCCCACTTGGTCATGGTGTATGATCTTTTTAATGTATAGTTGGATGTGATTTGCCAATATTTTGTTGAGGATTTTAGCATCTATGTTCATCAGCGAATTGGCCTGAAGTTTTCTTTCTTTGTTGTGTCTTTATGTGGTTTTGGGATTAGGATGATGTGGGTTTCATAAAAAGAGTTTGGGAGTCTTCCATCATTTTGGATTTTTTTGAAAAGTCTGTGGAGGATAGGGGTTTAGCTCTTCCCTAAAGGCTTTGTAAAATTTTCCTGTGAAACCATCCACTCCAGGGCTTTTGTGTGGTGGGGGTTTTTTGATTACTGCTTCAATTTCATCTGCTGTTATTGGTTGGTTCAGGCTTTCTGCTTCTTCTTCATTGAGTTTTGGGAGATTATATTTTTCTAGAAACTTGTCCATTTCACCTAGGTTTTCAAATTTCTTGGCATACAGTTCTTCATAGTAATTTCTTACAATCCTTTGTATTTCTGTGGGGTCAGTTGTAATCTCTCCTCTTTCATTTCTGATTGTGTTTATTTGGGTCCTCTCTCTTTTTTTCTTGATGAGCCTGCTTAAAGACTTGTCAATTTTGTTTATCTTTTCAAAGAACCAGCTCCTGGATTCATTGATCCTTAGAATTGTGCTTTTCATCTCTATGTCATTTAATTCTGCTCTGATCTTGGTTTTTTCCTTCCTTCTGCTGGCTCTGGGCTGTCTTTGTTGTTGTTCCTTGAGGTCTTGTAGGTGTAGGGTTAGGTTGTTTGTTTGAGATGTTTCTATCTTTTTTAGGTAGGCCTTTATCACTATGAACTTCCCTCTGAGGACTGCCTTTGCTGTGTCCCATAAGTTTTGGGTCATTGTGAGTTCATTTTTGTTTGTTTCCAGAAACTTTTTGATTTCCTCCCTAATTTCATTCTTGACCCACTCATTGTTTAATACCATGCTATTCAATCTCCATGATTTTGAGTGTTTGGGTTTTTCCCCTTGGTTTCTAGTTTCAGTCCCTGTGGCCAGAGAAAATGCTTGGTATGATTTCAAATTTCTTGAATTTGTTGAGGGTAGTTTTGTGTCCTATCATGTGGTCTATCTTTGAGAATGATCCATGTGCATTTGAAAAGAATCTGTATTTAGTTTCTTTGGTATGAATGGCTCTATATATATCAGTTAAGTCCATTTCATCTAGGGTGTTGTTCAATGCCACAATATCTTTGTTGATATTTTGTTTGGAAGATCTGTCCATTTTTGACAGTGGGGTGTTAAAATCCCCTACTATAATTGTGTTGCTGTCAATATCTTTCTTGAAGTCCTCTCAGATTTTCTTGATGTATTTAGGTGCTCCTATGTTGGGTGCATATATATTTACAATGTTTATGTCTTCCTCGTGGATTCTTCCTTTGAGTATTATGAAGTGCCCTTCTGGGTCTCTCTTTATGGCTCTTCTTTTGAAGTCTATTTTGTCTGATATGAGTATTGCTACCGTGGCTTTTTTTTTTTTCCTGTCCATTTGGTTGGAAAATTTGTTTCCAGCCCTTCACTTTGAGTCTGTGTAGGTCTTTTGTCCTGAGGTGGGTCTTTTCTAGGCAGCATATGCATGGGTCATGCTTTCTTATCCATTCAGCTATTCTATGTCTTTGATTGGAGCATTTAATCCATTTACATTTAAGGTTATTATTGATAGGTACTTATTCATTGCCATTTTTGTACCTGTGTTTCTCTCTCTCTCTCTCTCTTTTCCTTCCTCTCCTTAAAGCAGTCCATTTAGCATCTCTTGCAGAACTGGTTTGGTAGAGGTGTATTTTTTTAGACTTCTTTTGTC
>PVKU01007153.1:0-92675 GCA_004027475.1 Anoura caudifer
TCCATATTCAACTCGAAGGCATCACACTGCAGCAAAATACATTAAATAAATGGCCAGCCGTGGTGCTTTACACAGTTTATCGGGGCCCCTCCGTGGTCCACGCCACTTCTTATTAGTGGGTCTGCCACTCATCAGAAATGGGGTGCCGGTCGGCTTCGCTCAGCAACGTGAAACCTGTGCCCACGCATCCAACATGCATGTTCAGTCATGAGAACATGCTGTTCCAAGCGTGTGCGTGCGGCCCTGGACAGTGGCGAAGGGCGGTCCCACCCCCCCAGCCTCCCTGTGATCTCTTCGGTTTTTACCGAAATGGGAATCAGACACAGTTGCCACCCTTTCCAAGCCTTTTTCTCCGCGCCGACTCTTCCTGCTTGCATCCATTACGACAATCCAGGCTTTGCCAACTTTTTTCCTTCTTGACATTTCATTTTTAATTAAAAATGACATTTTAATTAAAAGGAAACATATGTAGAATAAACAGAATAGCTCCGCAGCCGCGGAGAGCTGGGCCGTCCTGCGGGCCCCGCTCCGACCTCTGCGCTCACGGGGGGACCAGCCGCGGCTGCCGAGGCGCGTTCTTGGCAGAGAGAAAGAGCATTTTTAAAAGACGGCGATCTCACCGACGTCCACCCAGGTGCGGAAAGCCAAGGAAGGGCGGGGCAGAGGCGCAAGGGGGCCCACCCCTCACCGTTGTCTGGGGCGTCCCGAGCAGGGAAAAGCCGCCTTTCTTCTGTGCAGAGTGTTAACAGCATCCCGTTGGTGAGAAACGCCAGTTCTGCGCCTTGCCATGTTTACAGATGGTCTGATCTGGCAACCTTAAATGCAACGGGAGCGAGAAATCTGGCGCGAGGTAGGAATAGCCAAAAGTAAAGTATGACAATGAAAAGTGTCCCCTCCCCTGGGCAGCCGCGACGTGGACCGCAAGCCCTTCCAGAAGCCTGTCCTCTCCGCGTCGGGGCCGCAGGGGCCGACCTCTCCCCGTGAGCTGGCTCCTCGCACAGAAAGTCGGCCGGGGTGGGCAGGACGGCACCAGACTGAGCACCGCGACAAAGACCGTAGCCGCCAGTGGACAAGCGCTGCGGGAGGGGCAAGCCAGGGGTTCCCTGAACGGGCCCCCCAGCCGACCGTAAGTGGCCGGGGGTCCTCAGAAACAGTCGTCTTAAACCAATGTTTCAATGCTCAAGAAATCTGAACCTTGCGTTTCGCCCCCAGCAGCAGCCAGCGTTTTGCTGAGATGGTGTTCTCGCTAACCTCAGCGAACAACGTACACAGGGCGTATTAACATTTTTAAGAGATTGAGCAAAAACCAACCCCAATGTGGCAGGAGCCAGACCAGACGTGGTCAGGAGCTGCACCCACGGGAGCCGGGGGCGGGGCTGCGGCAGAGAAGGGGCGGACGAACAGCGAGGACACCGTTTCCTCGGCCGTCGCTCAGTGTGGCCTCGTTTGGGAGAAGCTTCGCTCGCTGCTTGCGATCGGTTGTCCTTTGGTTTTGACACTGTGACCTTGAACCCATTCCAGGGCACGGGCCGTGGGTCTGTTTGCCTGGACTTCGGGGGCCTCTGTCTCAAGGTCTCTGCGTTTAATTATTTTACCGTCCTACTCGGACTTGTCCCTCAGCCACAGGCTGCGTCTGTGCCATTTGGGAAGCTGGCGTTCGCAGTGAAAACCCCGAATGAAGGAAAAGGAGCACACGGTGAGCGGGAGGTGCCTGAGGAACGGCCATGTGGGGAGCCCAGGAAGGCCGTCAGAGGGAGCGTGAGTTGGGGGTCACCGCTGCATCGGGAGCCGGTGCGGGGAGACTCAGGGGGCGCTGGGCCACAGAGCGGAGAAGGGGACGCGTCACAGAGGTCGGACGGCGGACAGAACCCCCAGGAAGGAGTCTAAGAAGTCGGAAGATGGGAGAAGTGGAGAGAGTTAGCTCGCACGGGGTCCAAAGGCAGAGAGTGTTCAAACATCAGGAAGGGCCAGCAGGGCTAAATATTGTCCTAAGGACACGCACGCACGCAAAGGTCGTTTCCACAACGTAGCCTCCGAAGGAAGAGCTCATTCGAAATCCAATTAATCACGAATTAATCACAAAATGACCTTAAATTCCCTGAGCCAGTTTTATCGCTCTGCCATGTACGCTGTTGACTTCGGCGGGCACAGAATTCGGACTTCTCAGGCCAGAGGGAGCCCCAGCTGATAAAGAATAAGTTGGTTTTCACGGAAATAAACAAAAAACGCTGTCCCCAAATTACAGGATGAGAAGAGTGGCTTAGCTGTAATCCCTTTCCGAGGAAACATCAGTTTCCTGGGGCTTAGTGAGCGATCGAACCGGCCCCTCTGTGTTACCTTAAACCCTGGTCCCAGCGAGACAGTACGCTGCCTCTGGCCGCGGCCAGGCCACCCGTGCGAACCGCGGGCCATGCACCCGCGCTAAACACTCGCCCACCGCACCCGCCTCCACCCCCAACCCCAGAAGGCCGCCTGACGTATCCTGGGCTGCCAAACAACAGCTTTTCTCTTACTCACTGAACTTCCTTGGGTTCTGTCTTAAGCAAAGGGATTTATCGGGTTCTGGGTTTCGTTTTGCTTTCCAAGCATCCACCACCTCACCAACCTCCAGCATGCTCAGTTTGTTCCGGAGCCACTGCGTCTTGGAGGAACAACGGACTGGATGAGTTACCTTCTGGGACGAAGCAAGGGTTGGTTTCCCCGGTCCTCCCCTCCCCAATGGGCCAACGTAAAGCTGGCCCCCTTCCTGGTGGGCACATCACGCGAGCACCGCCTGGGCGACTGGCCTGGAGACAGAAGTGCAGTCCGAGACTGTGAACGGTTTTCCGAAGCCGTTACTTTATGACTTTTCACAGCACAGCGAGGTTTGTGCTTGCCTTGTGTTTTCAGCTGTTAGGCGCCAATGTAACAAATGTGAGTCCATTCAAGACCAAGCTTCTCTCCGCCCCGTGACCGCAGAGAAGCCACGTCCCTTGTCCCCTGCTCTGTAAGGCAGGACGAGAACACCTGTGTCTCAGGATCTCCGTGAGTGTTACCGAGACCGTGCGTGTGAAGGCTTCTCCTGAATGAACATCTTGGGCGTGTGCAGCTTTGGAATAAGGTGCCGTCTGTGGCTGCCATGACTCCATCATCTGTTTGTGATGGTCAATGACATTCACACGTTACTTCAAGGGTGTACCATCCGTGCCATTAATTCTACAATTTATTTTAGTCTTCCGCTGAGCAAATGAGGGCAGATGAGGGGGTGGCTGGATTTTACGTCCAGCGACTGCCCTGGTGACCAGTCAGTCAGGTGCGATGCCCTGGGCAGGACAGAACGGAATCCACTTCAAGACTTTCTCACCTGAAGTTCCTCATTGTAAACCGGAGGCTTACTGGTGACCGGCGGCATATAATTGGCTAATTCCCTTTGTATCAAAGAGACAAGCCAGCATCGGCTGCCGGTAATAAAGGACAGAAACCAGAAACCGGGAGTCCTCTGAGTCTGCTGACAGATCACCAAGACACGAACTGTATTTTCAGCTGTTAGGACGTCCTCGAATAATTCCCAGTGCCCGGCGCTGCGCCTGGTATTATTTATTTCTGCCATTTCGGCGGAAGCCCCCGCGACTCCAGAAGCCGGCTTGATAATGCCTAACTTCTCCATTAGGAATATTTTTACAGAGCCTGTCGCTGCAAACCCATTTGCTATTCCCTGTAATAGCACATATCATAATGAATTCATTTAGTATTCATGGGGATAACACAAACGCCATTTAGGAACTGGTTAATGAACTGAGTGGGGCTCTTTATCCTGCCTGGGTTTCGTAAGAAACAATGCTCGTTTATTTAAGTCCCCAACTTCTTTTGCGGCTTCATCGTACACGCGTGCTCCTTCTTTCTGCTCTCCAGTGTCCAAATGTAACTCTGCAGAAAAGAGCCACTTTCTCTGGAAAACGGAAGCCCAGCATCCAAGGGCTTGAGATGAGGAGACAGGGTCGTTCTGTGGAATTCGGCGCCCGGTCATTGCCGGCTGGTCTGAGAGCTCTACACTGAAAATTAAAAACCGCCAGAGCAAGTGGTACCACGGATGCACCGGGCTCTGAGCTAAGCTGAAAGTGCCACGATTAGGCCCATTTTACAGACTGAAAAACAACAACAAGGACAGACAGAAAGACTAAGTGACTTGTTCAAACTCCTGCATCAGGCGAGTGAAGAATCTGAAGTTCGACCCCAGGAGGCCCTGTTCCCGGGCGTGACCTTGGCCGGGCTCCAACCCACAGGCCGTCCCAGTTCTCAGGGGTGTAGGTCTCCTTATAAAACAACGTCCCATGTGGGGCTCCCCTAATCAAGGTCTTGTTGCAAACTGGACCCAAATCCTCCTGAAACAGTTTGCAAAATTCAAAATCCAAACTGTCTCAGTAACGTAAAGAAAATCACTAAACCAGGGCTTGGCAGGGGACAGCTACACCCCACGGCTCCTTTGCCCTGTAATAATGAAAATGTGTAATTTGAGTATGAACCAAGTGATTCCGAAATAATTTAGTCTGGAGTCCATCTCCTCAAAGGAAACTATGTCGTATTTCAAAGGAAAATTACGGCATATTCTCAGACAAAAGAAAAGACATGAAGAATAGAGTCTTCATCAGCCAAGTCAAGACCGTAAGGGAAAGTCACAGATGAGATCATTCACCACTGTAGACTTCCTTTTATCGAATAACACCCACCAGTCACACAAAAATCTACTAGAAAAAAATTAGAGGTCAGTAAAGTGGGCAGTTACGAAGCGGTCACCCGGATGTGAAGCGCAGCCCAGGGAATGTGGTCGGTGACGCTGCCACCGCTGTGTGGGGTCCGGTGGGTGCGGGAAACATGGAGGGGAGCACTCTATAAAGCGTATGATTGTCTAACCACGGTGCCGTATACCTGAAACCAGTATAAAATATCTAAAGAAAACTGTAATTGAAAAATTAAACTAAAAGAAAAAAAAAGGAAAGAAAGGTCAGGAGAAGGAGAGGAGAGGAAGGCACAGAGAGGTGGGGAACCAGCCTGAGCTCACACCCAGGCTGGGGCCAGGGCCTCAGCGCCGGGCCCACCTGCTTCCCAAGTGCCACAAACACCCACGGTAACGTCCCCAGCCAGTTTCAGAGGACGGAGGCTTCACAATGGAAGCGCCCAGGAAGGAGCCAGCGCACCGGGCCCGGCAGTGAGGAGGGAGCAGGGAAGAGGCAGCCTCGTGGTCCCCGGTTACTCACCTTGGTCACCACCTTGTAAAGCACACAGACATCTCTGTCACTGCCGGGTGACAAAGCACACACGCAAAAATAAATACTCTCAGAGGTCGGAAACCTGCCGACTCCTTCACGCTGCACCCTGTAACCGGGCCCCACGTTCTGGCACACTGCCATGGCTGGGCTCCGTGTCCCCAAGTCACCCCGGCCCACAGGATGTCCTGGCATTAAATGAAAGATACAGCACATGCATCTCTACTTTATGTGAAATGCTCCAGACGAAGTTTGTAAAAGGAAAGCAAACCCAAACCTCCGTTCTTCCGGGAGAGCCGCGGTGGAGACAACACGTGGAGCGTGTGGGAGCAGGCGGGACAGAAGTTGGACCCGGCGTCCCTGCCTGAGACAGTCCTCGGGCTTGCTCGGCCTCGCTCCTTCCCGCGGTTCCACCCAGCACCCAGCGGGAGGTGGCTGTCGGAGACCACCCCAAACAGAAACAGTCCTCAAACTCCGTGAAATTGCTGCCGCATCAAAGAACATAAAATCACAGACGAGCGGGCAGGATTGGAAGGGCCGCTTCGTGGTGGGTGAGCACAGTGGCGAGAACGGTAGCAAAGCTTCTATTTTGGGCAGGAAATCCGTTCTCGGGCCTACAGGTCACCTTTGGTTCCCAGACACTTCCGCTCCTTGCAGAGGGAGCAGGTTCAAGATTTGGGACGTGCCTTGGGTGACAAGGCAACAACCATCTGCCTTAAGTCTTCCAAGCACCTGATGGCCGAGTAGATGAGCTCCGAGTGGTCACCACGTCCCAGCCCTTTCAGATGCGTTACTCCACGGAAAATGAAACTTCTGCTCGACTCGGTCAGGGTGACCGTTCGGGAGGCCGGTGGGCTGCAAGCTACCCGAGCGGAAGCCCCAACACCCAACACCTTCGAATGTGGCTGCGTTTGGAGGTGGGGCCTTTAAGGAGCTAATACGAGCCCAGTGGGGTGAGCCCCAAATCCAGTCCGAGGGGCGTCCTTGTCAGAGGAAATGTGGACGGACAGAAGAGACGCCAGGCGCACGCACGCACGCACCGGAAATACCGGGTGAGGACACAGCGAGACGGCGGCTGTCTGAGAGCCCAGGAGGGAGGCCTCGGGGGAAACCAACCTGCAGACACCTCGACCTTGAACTTCCAGCCTCCAGAACTGTGAGGACATGGGTTTCTGTTGTTTCAGTCTCCCAGCTGGTGCTAATTTGTTACGACATCCTTAGCACACCAGTGCACCTGCCGCTTTACCTGGGGGGTTTAGGCTAGATTGGAAGGGACGGTGGGGTCCTCTAGCTGCCACGGACAGAACTGCATGAACGGGTTACAGTCAGGTGTCCCCCTCCCCCCATCCCCCCACCCCCACACTTGTCTCTCCTCACTGCATCCACTCTGACCCTTTGGCTGCCCTCCACCCCATCACGAATACGCCACCAACCACTGCCATTTTGAAGACAACGCTCCTTCCCCTTCCCTTCTCCTATACCTACCACCGGGCGCTCTTCCGTATATGGAGAAATCGTTTGCAACTTTCTGAAAGAGAAAAACGTAAGTTATTCCACGTACTGGTTGGAGGATAAGCCTGCAGTGTAGAGCATCTCAGTTAAAGACGAAAGGACTATGCTCAGGTCTTGCTGCTTTTAAATGTTTACATTGAGTTTGAGTGTGTGGTACTAACACATTTCTCTGAGGAGAGGTCCTTACCTCTCACTCTCTACCCAAAAATGAAGAGTCACTGCTCATGGAAGGCAAGGCACAGAGGTTTGACGAACCGGGGATCTTGGAACTAAGAATAGACTGTATGTAAATTTACATTTTTTTTTAAGTTCACCGTTTCTATTCCATCTCAAAGAGGCAGCCAGGGTGATACTCAGCAATGCTCTGTTGAGAGTTCAGAGGGGAGGAAAGAGGAGGCAGGGGAAGAAAGTGAGCGGGAACCACTGCCATCATCCACGGAGGCCAGCAGTTCTGGGAACGTCCCTCAGTCGGCGTGGGAATCCCGGAGAGAATTACAGATGAAGCCCCGCCCCCCAGGGCTCCACACCTCTCTCGTCATGCACATGCCATCACCGCCCTGACGCAGGCTTCAGGGTTCGCAGATATGCACGTCTGGTGCATGATGGCAGAGACAGCACCCACATCCCCTGGTCTACTGGTCGACCCGACCTGGGGCTGCAGCTAGGAATGCGGGTCCTCTGAGTGCGTCTCAGTCTTCAACAGGGTGATGTCCTAAGGTTGTCAAGAGTAACTCTGATAATACACGTCTTCCACCCCCCATGATTATTTGAGAACTTATCTCTTAGAAACGTGTTCAGCATGGCCTGAGTCGGCATTCAGTGCCCCACACGGGAGAATAACAAAGCATCGTGATAGCACGTGCCGTACAAGTTCCCGGGCAGTTATTTTCTGACCCGGGCACCGAGGAGTCAGCATGCCTCCCATGCCACAGCTTCCGAACGCCACATGGGGTGCGTCATCTGCGTCTAGCACATGCGAGATGGGGTCATGATAACCGTTGACAACCCAACCTCTGGCCGAGAAGCTTCAAAGACTTTCGAAGCTTAACCTGAGAATGACAAGGGTCCTCCACTGGCCTCCCCACCCCCCATGCAGACGATCTCTGTTTTCCTTCCATTAGTTACATCCCGGAGGCCACGCGGAGTATGGAATCGGATGGACTCCGCAGAAATGCGGGAAATTGCTCTTCACACAGAAGCTGCCCGCACACCCGGTTCCCTTGGTCAAAGCAAATTCTCTCCTTCCGAAGCATGAGCTTACGACATTTCGGTCCTAATCTGCTTACGAACACAGGGCACAATTCACCAATGTACCCAGGAATCGGGAGCTCATGAAGCCAACCTGGAACCCACTGGGAATGAGTCAGTGTTTCCTGACTTCTTCAAGAAAACGTCCGAGCTGAAGCAAAAACATGCGAGACCAAAACTCCTTAAAATCAATATTAAATGAGTTTGGAACGGAATAATGACTTCGAGAAAGTTAGCTCCAAAAATGTGTTCCTGAGACAAATCTATTGCTTATTTGAATGCGCTCTCCTCAATATATGTGCAACAGAAAATTAAGAGAGATGCTAGAAGCGAAGTCATTTTTCAATGTTAACGTTACTTAACGGCTGCTGTCCATCGGAAGTCCGCTCAGCGACACCACACCTTCCCCCTCCCCGCCAGGAGTGAGATATCCCTCTGTTGGTTAGCAGTCTTAAATGACCTCCATATGATAATTTATGTTAATTGCAGAACAGCATAGCAATGATGGATCGTGTGTACCAACACTTACAAATTGGTTACAATGCATTTCAATTACACTCCCCTTCCTATCTGCGATCAGCAGCAAAATCAAATTAGCAGGGCGACCCTCGGTTGGTGAATTACGCCAACACGGAGACTGCCTGGTCGCGCGCTCCTTCGCGGAGTTGCCCAAGGGTTCCACGTGCAGCCCCGCGGCCCCGAGAACCAACCGAGTCCGCACACTGCTCAGGAGTGTTTTGCTGAGCAACCGCAAAAACGGTCAGGAGGCGGCGCTGGGTCTGAGGGACCCGCTGTCTGCTCGGGACCGAGAAGAGAATGCGGTTGCTAGGGCCCCAGGCTCAACGCAGGGCTCGCGGGGCATGATGCTGAATGGACCGAAGCAAGGGAACTTCCCCCCCCACCACCAGCCACGTCCCGGCCACAGGCCAAGGTGAAGCCTGCACACAGGCCTCCAGGGCAGAGTTCCACCTGGCCCTGGGTATGTGAGGTGCCTCGGGAACCCTCTGCCCTCTGGTCCCAGGGGACCTGAGAACCTCGCCATCCTGGGGAGGCCGGCCCAGGCCGACTAGGAGCCCATCAAACCATTCGGTTTGAGGGCACCCCTCAAAGTGTCCAGTCCTTGGTCAGAGGCAGCATCCGGTCCTCGGCCAGAGTCACCGTCCGGTCCTCAGTTGGAGGCAGCATCCAGTCCTCGGCCAGAGGCACCATCCGGTCCTTGGTCAGCGGCGGCGTCCAGTCCTCAGCCAGAGGCACCGTGCCATCGCCTTGGCAGGAAGCATCTTGCAGCTGCGCATAAAGCTGACGGATGTGAAGCCCAAACTCCCTCCGACCCGAGGGCCTGACCTCGCCCCTTTCCCCGGGCGCATCGTCAAACCACGTAGCTGCCGGGAGCGCCGCACATGTTCGCAGTGGGACCCTGCCCCCTCCTCAGATACGGCTTGAAGCTGTGCCGGAACCAGTTCTGGAAACATCTGCTCCCTCGCCCCCCGCGCATTGAGGGGATCTTCATGCTCACTGTTTGCGATTTCTTCACGTGCACTCGGGACGCTGCACGTTCCGTGCAGAGGAAGGGATGTGCGGCTCGGACAGAGGGAGGGTTTCCCCAGGATCGAGGGCGGTTGGTTGCTCCCAGGGCAAAGCAGCCTGAAAAGGCAGGACGTGTGTGCGTCATAAACTGGGGGCTCCTGCATCTCCTCGGGGCCAGCCTGGAAAATCCCGCACGATCCCTCCCCACATAGCCCACGCCCCAGAGTCTGTGGCCACAGTGGGTGTAAGCCCCGGGCCTGGAGGAGGGCTGGGCGCCGCCCCTCCCCCACTGACCTTTGCCGTGCTTTGCTGTCCTCATCTGAAAATCGGGACGATCCTAGGCCACCTCATGGGGCTGGTGTGCGGATGAAGTGGGCTGACTCAGGTAAAGCCCTCAGACCCCACCCAGGATGCAGCGCTCGGTAAACACACCTGCGCTCCTTCCAGGGCAGGTGCAGTCTGCCCAGGGCGGGGACAGTGGAAGTGCCCCAAACCAGGGCGGGGCCGCGTGTCCTTCCCTCGGGGGCAGACCCGAGGAAGGACGCCCAGATCTGGGGCCAGAGAAGGGCACCAATCGATCGATCTCTCTCTCCTGTCATCGTGCCCAAATCCAGAGCCACCTGGGCTCCAACCTGGCAACCCTGGAGCTTTGGAAGGAGGCCACGCTCCACATGAGGATGACACGGTGCTCTGCCTGTCACCGCACCCACCCGGTGCGAGCCTAGGTGTCCCAGGGCCACCGCCCACCGAAGAAGCCTGCAGGCGAACACTCTCCCAGCTGACGGACTGGCTGGTGGGCGCCCGATGCCTCGCGCGTCACCGAAAGGTGCGCTGGCACCTCTGGAACCTTAGCGACCACAGTCGCCCACTACGTCTAACTTAAAATAAAATGAAAAAGCAGCCTCAAGTCCGTGGACGGACCTCCTCCGTGGCAGGTCAGCAGACGCGCAGCAACACATCCGGCCGCTGCCCCTCCGTCACTCCGGTTGGAAGGCTCTCCGCACGAGTTCCTGATGTTCAGAAAGCGTTCGGTCGGCCTCCCTTAGATTTGGGCGGGGAGATTAGGGGGTGGAAATAGGCCTGAAAGCCAGTGCCGGTCAGGATTTGGAGTAGTGTGCCTGTTGACTAGGAGGGAACATGCTTCTTTCTACACAGACAAGGAAGTGCTGCGTCCTGAGGAGTCCCCTTCACTCTAACCATCAATCCCATGTTCAGAAGCCCGGATTCCAAACAGAACATGCTCCTTCCCATCCACGTGGCTACCCGAGGCGGTGTTTTTGGAACGGGAGAGAGGTCTCGGGTTTTGAAATGCGTGTGCTTGAGTCCTGGCGGTCCTTGGTTCTCATGCAGGAAACATGAGCAGCTCCACTGAGGACCGAGATGCTGTAGAATCGTCAGAACTCGGCAGGAGGCAGATCTCGTGTTTTCCCCGTGTTTCTCTCTGGACGGTGCGCAGCGGGCAGGTTTGGAGAAAACAAACCATGTTTGAAAAAGCCGGTGCGGAGCTCCGAGGAGTCAGGCAGACTCCGAGGCGCTGGACGAGCACGCCAACAGTCGTGACAGTCCCCGCCTGCCTGCTGCCGTGTCCGAGGAAGCCGCACCGTGGACACACGGGGAGGGCCCCTGTCGTGAGGACTCACAGCTGCCACAGGGGACTTTGTAACCCATTCTGGGTCCCCTCCCCAGGCGGGAAGAGAAACCAAAGGGGACAGGAACGGGAAACTGTTTTCGATCCGGAAACAGTGCTCGCCGTGGACACGGCTTTGCTCCAGGGAAGCTCTGGACGCGTCGCCCTCCCGGCCCTGGTCTGCAGCCAGCCGGCGTCCCTGTGGCCGCCCACAGAGCCAGCCCAGCCCACGTGGGTGGCTGTCAACATCCGACTCGAGGAATGGAGAGAAAAATGCACTGGGCGCTGGAACACAACTCTCAGGGGCTTTTACTGCTACCAAGACGGCACAGGTACGCCTGGTGCTGGTGCCCCCGCCACAGGCATGCCAGGGTGCTGACGGTGAAGACTGTAAATGTGCAGAGCACGCTCACACACGCAGGCTCTGCTGTGAGGCCCGCACGCTGCCATGCGGGTGGGCTGACCTCACCCACGGCCCTGGGGTTTGCCTGGAGACCAGGACCATCTGATGAACCTGGACAAAGTCAAGTGCCATGGGGGTAACGTCCCCATGTGGGGCGGCACAGGGGTGAGCTCCCCTCGGTCTCACAGCAGAGTGAACTCTCGTTATTACACTCATGTGTCAGGAGGGGCTTCCAGCACATTTTGGCATCTGGCCCCCTGGGCGATGGCTGGCCTTGAACAGCCCTGACCGTGAGTCTGGGTGCTCCCCTGCCCGGCGCCCTGGGAGGTCACTGGTGTGGGTGGGTTTCCCACGTTTCCGACAGGAGGACAAAGGGAGCGCTGGTATTTGAGGATCCCTTTCCACACGCCACGTGCTTGTCTAAGTTCTCACAGGTCAGAACATGTTTCCTCGTCATATCAAGGTGAGTCCCCGGAAGCTCCATGTGCAGCGGGCGCTCCGATTGCCCTCACTGCTCGTCTATCAGAGGAAAACATCAGGGCCACAGGCCCCCAGGTCCCACGGTGAGGGGAGGCTTGGCCAGGACGCCCGCCCAGGCAGCCGACCTCACACCTAAACCCGGCCCGGCTTCCAGGCACCTGAGAATGTGCACATGGGCCCGGACACCAGGAGGCGCCCGGGGACGGCAGCCGTCACTGTCAGCCCCCTGACATCATCCCTGCCGTTGTTGTGACTCGGGCTTCTCAGTTCTTCACTTGGGCTTCTCAGAGGAAGGGACCGCAGGACGATGGGGGAGGCCGTGGGGACAGTGGAGGGCGGATGGGAGGGACGAGAGCACATCCCAGGCCTGCAGATCCGCTTGTCCTGATGCGTGAATACAGCGCAGGACACAGCAAACCCCGGGTGCAGATGGGCCCAGCCACCAAGGACGCTTTTACACACCACGGGCGGCCGGTGGCCTGCGTCAGCGTTCAGAGAGAGACACGGGACTCCCGTGCCTCCCCTTCTGACGCCTGCATTGAGGCGGGAAGCCACCAGCGCAGGGGGCTTCCTTCTCACGATACCGGCCTGGGTCTGGACGCAAGCAGCGTCCTCACGGTTCTTCAGTGAGGCCTGTCGGGAGTGGGGGCGGGCCTCCCGGGTGAGAGTTTTGTCCTCCACATCAGTGCCCTCCCTGCAGGGCACGCCCCCCCCCCCCAAGTGCCCGTGGGCTTACGATCAAGGGAAGAGGGGGCACCAGTCAAGTGCCCCCGGCCCCAGCCCCGCACGCCCCGCACTCAGCGGTGGTCAAAGTACAGCCGATAAAGGGCAGATGTCCTTCCCACACGGAGTCACCAGGGGCCACGGTGCACCAGCACCAAACTCTGTCTGCATTCTCGCCAGGCTCACCGCCCAGCAGGCCAGTGACTTTGAGCGCTGCTCACAGTCCCGGCGTCAGGGCTGCAGCCAGGGCCCCACCCACAAGCACGCTCTAGGCCGTCACAGAAAGGGCTCTTTGCCCACGCTCCCCATCTCCACTCCCTGTCACCCCCGCGGCGAGCGCGCTGGCTGGGTACTTTCGACGCCACAGTCTGCGCTTCGATGCCAATCGCCCGCCTTTACCACAGAACCCACACTCACCCTTTCTCTGGATAAAGACACCGAGACTCAGGGGCTCGCAGGGTTGCCCAGGGTTTCCCGGTTTTCCAGGAACGGACGGACCTTGGACTCTCAGGTGGAGCCGAGTGGTTCTCAGACCCCGTTTACAGTGCCCTGCGTGCGTCTCTGTAGTTGGGCTTCCTGCTGCTTCTGCACGTTCGTGATTTAGCCAACGCTGCTTCGAATCTCCACCCTCGTTGGCTGGTTTCATCGGTGAGTCTTGCTTCTTCCCACCCCAGTCAATGCTGGTCCTGACGGTGGGGACCCCGCTTGGTGTCCTGCCATGCCTGGCCCAGTGCAATGTCCTTGTGGCCCAGGTTTCACACTGATATTCCAATCAACAGCCTGGCTAGAAGCGAGGTCCAGTGGTTGAAAGGAGGCTCTTCGCCAATACTCCGGGTTCTAACCGTGAGTCCGGTCACTGAAAGGCAACACAGCCCGTTGCTTGTGCTGTATCTGACGCAGGGGAAGAACCAGACTCCGCGGCCCCTCCTGCCCAGTACGCTTTGCAGAGACAGATGGAAACTAAGTCTCAGACGCAGGCCTGATTCCCTTACTAGGCAGATCCTGCCTGGGAGGTCGCCAGGCCTGAACCTAGCAGGGCGCCCCGGTGTGACGGGGATTCCCGGTGCCTGGGACCTAAGATGCACCCAGAAGACGTGTCCCTCCCACGCCTGGGAATCAGCCTCCTGTCGTCGAGGCTGATTTTCTGCTGTTTTCAGCTTTTGTCACATACCTCTGTCATTTAGTGTCAAATGGGGCGACTTCTCTTTACTTTTGTGACTAATCATTGCTGACACGCAGTTAAAAATGTTTCACTCCAGGGAACCTGCCTGTGGCGGTTTGGGCCGGTCTCAGCCCGGCTGAGTCTGGGATCCAAAACACAGCAACCTCGAGGTGTGCGGACACTGGGGAGCCCGTTCGGCGAGCACGCTGTCCACGTCGGCGCTGGCTCTGTTCAAAGCGCCCCTGGACGCAGCAGTGACAGGGATGTGACATCATGGGCTCCCCGTTCCCTGCCCGTGGCCCGGGAGAAAGACTCCGGCCTGGAAACCACGTTGCCTGGGCTTTTAAAGGCCATTTTTCAGTAACTCAACAGTGCAAAGCCACACGGCTTTTTTTGGTCCTGAACTTTTTTTTCCAGTTGCTTATCATTAGTGTAAAGAAATCCTGATGTTCTTTGTTTTTTTTTTTAATTGGGGTGATTGAGGTACAATTATTTATACAGTAAAATTCACCCTTTTTGGTGCACCATTGCGTGAGTTTTGGCAAGTGTATGCACGGCCACAACCGAGGTAGAGAACAGTACCCTCCCTGCAAAACATTCACCTGTGCCTTCTGCAACCCACAGCCCCGGTCCCCACAACCCCCTACCCGTCCGCTGCCTTTCAGGGGTGTCTTTGTAGGATCAGACAATATGTGGCCTGTTGCACCTGACTTTTTTAACTCACCACGATGCACGTGAGATTCCTCCCTGTGGGTGTGTGTCTGCGGTCCGTTCCTTTTCAATGCTCAACAGCATTGCCTTGTGAGGGTGGGCCGCGGTTCAGCCGCTCACCCGCAGAAGCGCACGGGGTTGTTTCCAGTTAGGGGCAAGCAGGAAGAAAGCCACTACAAACGTGTGCGGACAGGTTTTTGTGTGACCACCGGTTTTATTTCTTTGGGGTACATACGCGTTGCTGGGTGTATGGCTGGTATACGTTTGACTCCCCAAATGGCTGCAGCCCTTCGCATCCCTAACTGGCCATCTCAGAGTCCCCGCGGCTCTGTGTCCAGCGTTCGGTGCTATCGGGTTCTCTTGGCTGGCTTTTGGTTTCGTCTTCTAACCATTTCAGTTGGTGTGAAGCACTATCTCGCTGTGAGTTTAATTTGCATTTCCATAAAGGTGAATGATATTATATGCATCTTTGCATGTATTTGCTATCCTTTGGTCAAGTTTTCATGGAGATCTTTCGCTTGTGTTTTAATTGAGGCTTGGTTTTCTTACTATTGAATGCTGAACATCATATAGTCCAGATGTAAGTCCGTGACAGTCAGGAGACATCCAAAAAGATGACCTTTCACCTGGCGTGTGCTGTGCCCTCTTTCGGCTGAAGCCTAGCAGAGGCAGGAAGGCGCACACCGGCTGCAGCTACGAGTCGCAGACGTGGTCACATGGAGAGGTGGGCTCTTCTGAATGACGCTGCCCTTCCTTTCACGTGGGGGATGCGTCATTTAGCCAAGTCAGCTGTCCCAGGGCTCAGCTGGGGGTCCTCTCCTGTTATCACACGTGTTTTCTTGGTGATCTCATCCATTCTGTGGCTTCAAATACCATCTCTGTGCAAATGGTTCCCACATGGACGTCGTCCCCCTGACTTCCAGATGCATGTCTCTAGCTGACCTGTTGACATGCCCACCTAGAGTTAAACAAACCTTCTAAGATGCAGCGGGTCCCAAACCGAACCCCTCGTCATCTTCCGCCCAGATCTCCCAGCACCAGCCGATGACAGCATCATCCTTCCAGGTCTCGGGCCAAAGCTTCGTGTGCCTCTCAGCCCCTCTCTTTCTCTTGCACCCGACATCTGCTCCGCTGCCTGTTGTCTGGGCCTCAACGAAACACAACAAAGTGACTCGTTCCCACAGCTCCCCTGCCTCCATCCAGATCGGGGACACGTCCACACTACTCAGGGTCACTGCGGCACCCACCCAGCAGGTCCCTCTGCTCCCTCCATCACCTCTCTCCCCAGCCCCACCCGCAGGCTGCTGCCAACACAGCAGCCAGTTAACAACATGATCCAGGGCATTCACGCCCCTGCTTACCACCCCAAAGGGGCAAAAGTCAGAGCGGAAGTCTTCACAATGCTCAGCCGGGCTCTGCATGGCCAGCTCCCGCCCACTGACCCCAAATTCCTCTCTGCAGCCCCCTTAGATCTGGTATTACCGCCGAATTCCAACACCCTGTTTTCCGTGTAATTGTCGATGAAATAAGGAGGCCTGTGACTAATGCCAAGTCCTCAGTGAGTCCGTAAAAAAGCTAGGACAGAACTGAGCACTCTGCCGCTTCTAATACATGTGTTCCGGCTGCCAGTTCAAGCCCGCCCAGGGGCCATGGGAACCTTGTTGAAACACAGAGATCGGTGACGTTACCACTTAGCTACCGTGGCCTGGGCACTTTGCGTGCCTTCCCGTCATCTCCACAGCTGTCCTCGGCGGTTATGACTGCCCTGGCCTGGAGGGGGGACCTGAGACTCGGGACCCGAGGGGCCACCCTTCTGGTGGGTCGGGCCCCGCCCGGGCCCCGCCCTCATCTCGTTATCAGCTTATCCTTCTTCCTGCACCAAAAGTAGCCAAAAAATTGGAGAAAAACTACAAAGATGATTTCACCTAGGTTTCTTATTCAAAAGGCATCGAAGGTCACCATGCTTTATGCTCTGTAATTCTATCTTCAGAATATTCCACACATATTTTCTGCCTTTGTTCCTTTTTCTTCTTTGCCCATCGCACCCACGTAGGTGGCAAAGGCCTCCCAGCCCTGGGACCAGCGCCACCAGGGAAAATCCTGAGACTCTGAAGAGAATCATGAATTTACGGGGCAGGAATCAAGGTCTCCCACTGCTGCCCCCAGCAACCATCGATTAGTGACCTCATTGATTAGGGGTCCACTTGGCTTTTTGCACCAAACGTTCCTGAAAAGTTGTCTATTACGTGAATATTTGCATGTGAAAGGCACGCATTCCTGCTGCCTTCCTTCTGGATCTTAGAAGTGTGTCCCCACACAGAGAAACACATTTGTCCTCATGTCGTGCCGAGCAGTGCTGGGGAGGCCCACAGAAACTAGAAGGAGCAGCCTGCGGTCCCCACCACTTCGGTAGGAAGGTTGTCAGATGGGCAGCCGATCCAGGGGATCACTGATACTCCCCCGCAAAGGCACAGCTTCGTCAACACACACAATCAGTTCCCACTCAGATGTCGCAACAGCCTTCCAACGCTGGGGTGCTGGGTGGGCGATAGAAGAAAATACTTTCAGGGGAGGCTTCGCGGCAAACCGTCAAGGTGGTAGTGCTCTTTAACTGGCCACACACGCTGTGACCGATCGATGCAGGTTTGCGAGCCTTAATTAGGATCAAACTGATAAAAAAGAGCCCCCACCTCTCCCGCCTGATAAGAACAGTGGTGTGTCACCTGAGATAAAAGCAGGCTGCTGGCTGCTTCTCTGTGATCCTGAAAACCTGAGCATGAGACATCAGGGACGTAAATTAGAAGGTGGCCTCACGTGTGAGGTATGGAGATGCCGTCCCGTGTGACGTGAGACCGTGGATTGCCTCCCCCGCAAAAATGTGCCTGGTACGCTCAACCTCACACCACATCCAGGGGATGAACTACGAATTTACTCACCTGCCCAGCCTAACAGAACCCTGATCAGTCATGAGATAAGCATTCTTCACCATAATCCGACAGATTCAGAATGGAAACCTGGGGGTTGAAGTCACCAGTGCCAGGCAGGAGGCAGGATTTGAGCTGAGGTCTTAAGACCAAGTCTGTGCTCACCTTTGGGCGGAGCAGTTAACTTACTGTCGGCCTTCAGGTACGTTCACACACTTAATGACAGAGTCATTGATCAAAAACAACCATTTGTCCGACGTGTGTGTGATGAATGTGTACGCGTGTAAATGCACGTGCGTGTCTACATAATGTGTGTGTGCTGACCCACACTGCAGTAACTCTATTACCGGTGACAGCGGGGGCGGAGGGGGGGAAGGGAACAGGGTGTGTCCCAGCTGGGAAGTTACCTCCCAGACTGAATATCCAGGCATTAGAAGAAGCAAAAACACGAACAGCACTAATTCTACGCTAAACATCGCCTCCTTTTTCTTGGGGCACAGTCACAGTTTTTCTAGACAAATTTTATTGAAATAAGAGCTCTGGGCTTTGTAAATGTTTCCTCAAGCCAGCCGACTCCGGGCAGACACAAACACGCCCGGGCTCAACGACCGTACTATTTCCGAAAAATACAGCCATCGCAGTTATAAACACGGGCAAACGTGGCCAAATTTCCTACTGTCACGTGAGAAAATGCTTGCGTTGTTGCCCAAGCATTGGCATTAAAACAGACCCGTGTTTCGGAATGTGGACAGCGGGTTGATGGGAATGGTCCTTAACGGAGTGGGGTCGGGCCTGAGAGGCAGGAAGCCTTGAGGGGCCAGGGCAGGGGGTCCCCAGGGAGGAGACCTTTCCTTTCCACATCAGTGGAAGCTCTGTTGCCGGCCCCCTGGGCTCAGGACTCCCTAAGGCGGTGAAGATTGACCGGCACCAACACAGCGCCCGTCTTGAGATCAGGTGTCTTCGACTCAAGCTCCAAGTTCTTTAATCACCCCCAGGCACGGACAGCACCCGCCCACGGGGCGGGGCGGGGCGGGGCCGGCCCAGGTGCGGCTGCTCCAGGTGCCGCCGCCAGGTGTGCCTCCTCAGGCTCTAGCTCCTGCTGGAAGCAGTGCACGCTGGGAAGTGGGGAGTCTGCAGCCAACCGCGGGTGCAGAGCCCGTGGGCGCCCACGGAGGAAGACGCAGCGCTCTCTGGTGCTCCCTCGTCGCCCGCAGGGTCCCGCCAGGCAGGTAAGCTCCCACCTTCGCTGCGAGGTGTCTCCTTTGTTGTACCAAAGCGGCCCACTGCCGGAGGGACCGCGGTGAGGCCTACGGCCTGTGGGGCAGCTGGGGCTGCAGTGGGGCCTGGCGCGCAGGCCCGCCTGGAACGGCCCCCACAGGGAGGCCAGGGGCGCGGGGACCGTGTGGTCGCTTCCTTGTTCCGTGGGTGGAACCCCGCGCCGTCTCTGTTCGGCCTCTTTGCTTCATTTGTTGTCCAGAAACTGCTCCCTGGGCCCTGGGTTGTCCGGCCAGAGCGGCTGTGGTGCGCCGACCGCTGTGTGCATGTGTCTTCGTTTGCTTGTGGGGGGCCGAGGCCCGTGCCCCCGTGCGTGCCCGCAGACTTCAGGGGGCGCGTGCAGTGAGCCTGTCCGTCCTGGCCCTCGGACGCTTCTGGTTACCGCCACCACCTTCGTTTTCAACTCCAGGAGGCGTTTAGGAGCCGCGAGGCCCCCTTGCGGGGGACTGCATGGCTCACAGGGGTGATTCCAGGCGTCCTCGGTCATCCTGAGCTCATCCGACTCGTATGTCTCGGAGGGCAGCTGGGTGGGGAAACCTCGGAGGCTGTGGAGCCCAGGAAGGCTTTCTGACGTTCGGGGGTCTGCAGTAGACTTTCAGTACAGAAGCTACACTTAGGGGAGCTCCTTGGTGGGGCTCCAACGTGGAGCAACAGACAAAGCTGGCATTTGGGGATCTTCACCAAGAAAGTACAGTACGGAGAAGGCCCGGTCCCAGAAAAGCCTGAGCCCGAGGCAGATGCGCATGCGCATGGCGGAGGAGCGCGGCCTCGGTTCTGTGTGGGTCTTTGCTGCGCAGGCCACCAGTCAAAGGCCTGTGTGCTCCGCCGCCCCATTCATTCTCTCGAGTAAGTGGATAAATAATCCCGTGAGGTGGTTACAGTTCTCTCTCCGCTTTAGAGATGAGAAAATGAAGACTCGGGCTCAGCGCCGGAGCCGGGGCTTAGCCCAGGTCTGTGTCCGCGTCTGCCAGTCCCGCAGGGCGTGTGAGCTGCCCACAGACCGGGGCTGGGTTTGCAGATACAGGTCCCCGCTGAGTGGCCAGGCCCCGTATTTCCTAGTGAAAGCTCTTCCAGCCTCAGCGGACGGCAGCGCGGGGGCTCACGGTGACCGGGTCATGCTGCGGCCGCCCGCAGCAGCTGGGTTTAAGGGCCGAGGATGCACACTGTGCGTGAATGCACGCTCACGGGCACAAGGACCCGGAGTCCTGGGCCACGCCGGCAGCAGAGTGAAACGGAGCGCGGGAAAGCATGCACAGGGAAACCTACCGGACGAAATAACTTCACGGGGCTGGACAAGAAGGACCTCGCCTGTCCCACCAGCCCGGCCCCAGCTGGTCTCGCTCCAGTCGCCCTCGCAACCGCCTCTTCACTGCAGGGGACAAACAGGTGGGCCCGCTCTGCCTCCCCAGAACGGGGCAAAGGAAATGGGGGAGATCTGGGACACGTGTTTAAATCTCACTGAAGTCAGTTAAGTGCAGTTTTTATGCATTGTTGCAAATTGTGGTGGGTGTCGTTAAGTAGCAGCCATTGAAGAGAGTGCGGTACCCTCCCCCTCCAGGCAGAGACCTGTTGTTCCTGCCTCGCGCTCCGTGGTTATTAAGAAAACCAGTCTTCGGGCCCTAACTGGTGTGACTCAGTGGCGTGGGTGCCCTCGCACAGACCAAAAGGTCAGGTCGTGTGCCTGGGTTGCGGGTTTGGTCCCTGGCTGGGGCATGTGCAAGAGGCAACTGATGGCTGTGTCTCTCACGTTGAAATTTTAACCATTCTTCTTGTAAAGAAAACTAGCAACTGGCTATAAAACGATTTTCTTGGGGTTATATTTAAAATGACAGACCTCCAGCAAGTTTCCGTTCTGTAGGAGGCTGGGGCGTTGTTCTCGGAACCCTCCGCTATTCCCCTCTGTCTCCCTGGCGGGTGGGTGCGTGCATGGGCGTGTGTAAAGCCACACTCCTAGGACTGAGACGGAGCGACCTCAGGGGGCGCGATGCTACATCAGTGGCAGGAAGGTGACTTCAAGATCTGGAGGGGGGCCCAGCGTTTTGAAGCTCAAAGCATAGCCTTGACTACCAAGGAACTCGAGCCAGCTCAAACCAGCTTCCTCAAATTTAAAAAACGGAAAGAGAAAGTTGAATTTACAGCTCATATTGTTAAAATAATTCAGGAGAAAGATATTGGCTTGGTCAAAATGTCTGTTTAGTTCTCTTTCCTTAAAATAAAGGACACACTTTTCATTTTCACCGACGACTTTATTGATTCAGATATTTTGAGCATGATGCTATCTCCTGCTATTGCCTGGTAGTGGGTGGAGGCCCGGGTGCTGCTACGCAAGGCAGCCCCACGGCAAAGAATTATTTGGCCAAAAGTCAGTGGTTTGCGAAACTTCGCAAACCACTTTGGGTCTGTTCAAGAGCACCTTCTGCATACACTACACACAGCTTTTTTTTTTTTTTTTTTTTAGCATTTCAGTTGTATTTTTACCTTTCCTGAAATAATAAAGCATAATATGCTGACAATGTTGCATATTTTCTTCCATCTTTGATATAAATGGTTGCACAAAAATTTACCAGTTTTGATGAGGTTTTTTTTTTTTTTTAACGCAGGCTGATGTGACAGCTGTCACAATACAATCTAATGAAATTGTTTTGCATGTCTTAGTTAAAGGCAACTAAGCACTACTCGAGCCATCGTGCAGAAAAAAAACACAAACTTTTTGGCCAACCCAATGTTTTCAGAGTGGAAATCATTTTCTTCTAGATTCATAGTGTGGGCGAACATAGGTTTTTTTCTGAAAACCTCTGGGCAGGATGCTTTTTAGCTCAATTTAGTCCCCACTTTAAATTCTGTTTCTTAGGGCCAGCAAGCTTTCTTTTTAGAGCAGAGCCAGGTAATAGGTTCCTGGATAATCTGAAGCTTATGAAAGTCTTGCTCTTGCCTTTCATCTCGGCGTAAACCCGCCCGCTCTCCTGATTATCCCAAATTACCATGTTTGCCACTACTCCGTCTTTAATCAGATTTGAGCAGTTCTGTTTAGTTAAAAAAAAAAAAAAATCAAATGCCATTTCCCTTTCATAGGTTTTGTACTTCATAAGAGGAATGAATTCTGTTCTCCTTCCCTGCTCCCCGTGAGAGATTCCTCTTTTAATGTTTCAAAGCCGCGGTGGTTGTGCGTCTAGAAGCTCAGCTTTGGCCCCATGGTGGTGGATTGCATTACTTTGCTGATTTCTTACCTGCCGCGGAAGACTCCTGTGTAGATTAGGACATGGTTTAAGAGGAATTATCTCCTGTTTTTAATAGATCACACACTGAGTCTCGGCTCCAGATTCAACAGAAAATCAAGCTAATTGTTCATTTCTTCCAGGATGTCCCTGAAGGGTAATTGACCTCCGTGGAGTCCTCTTAGTCGGGAATGGAATCGTGAACTTGAGGGAAATACTTTCCTTGTTCGCTATTCCGATTGCAAAGAGTTTTTTTTTTCTTTTTTCTTTCTTCTTCTTCGTGTGTGTGTGTGTGTGTGTGTGTAATGAGATCACAACCCTGCGTGCATTTTACACAAAAGATAAATGCACCCACCCCCACCCCCCCAGCCAATTTGGAGCTAGCTTTCGGAAGCAGGTCACACATTCTAACAATTGTTATAGTAAAAATCTTTACCTTTCCAGGTGTGAAAATGAAGTATTCCCAACCACATCAGACCCTTCCCAGCCAATAAATCAAGTTCTTCCCTGTCCAGTGTGTTAATCCCACACTAAAAAAAACGACCTGGGGACAGGCAATGGGGACGGCTTTGTGGAGGGGCAGGTTTGGATGCTCTCCCCACTGGGCACGCTGATTCCTTCTTATGTTGATCTACTGTGCCCGCCTGTCCTATAAATTTTCAGCGATAATCATGATTCACTTATCCTCCGAAATATAAATAGGATACTAACCCCAAACTCCCAACTCCGTAAGAACCCTGTATTCCTATGTGTAAAAGCATCACAACCCAAAACGTTATCAAAGATAGTCTTCTCAAAATAAGAGCGTATTATACCAAAGGAGACCCTAATGTATGCCCCCAACTCATTAAAAATTGCCTTGCAGAGGCCCTGGCACTTCCTGGGATTAACTCCCATTCAAATCAACTCAGTCCATGCAATTTTTAACAATTACCACCTTCCCAAATTGCTTCTCCATGAACTCTTTCAAGGGGCTTCAGAAGAACGGGAGACGGTTCCCCAGTGGGACGGGAGGCAGGGGAAGCCTCCCCCCCCCCGCCCCGGGCAGGACAACTCGGCCAGCTCCCTGCGCACCCCTACGCACCCCCGAGTCTCTCGTTTGTAAGCTGCTGGTCTGTGCACATGTGGAAACCTGCTGCTCTGCTGCAGTTTTCTGTAAGCAACGGCTCAATTGTTCTGTTGAATGTTAGGGAAGAAACGGTGCCACCGACTCCCAGAGCCTGTGGCATGGGGCTCCACTTCGGTGAGCAGTTCGGCTTCTCGAAACAGCACGGCGTCCACCGGGTGAGCTCAGGTGGGCCCTCAGCCGGAGGGGCCAGCTCCACGCAGGAGCTTCTGTGGGCTGTCCCCAGGGGGCCCGACTCCCTGTTTCACCTTGGGTATTATGAGAGGCACTTTGGGGGGGCAGTAGGTGTAAAGGACCAATTTCTGAACTCCTCTGCGTCCCACCTTTTACCAAACCACCCATCACAGAGTTTGCTTTTCCTCAGCTTGGGCCATCAGGTCGTGCGATTCCCAGGTAGGGTGTCAGGTGCTCTGCTCCAAAGACGGACTTTCCCATTTAGCAAACAGAGGGAAGATGGTCACCCGGTGGTGACCCCAGAAGTGGAAGAGAATAGACATGGTTGACACCATTTGTGAACCTACAAAGCGGTGTTGGCTTTGCAGAGCCAGGGACCGAACTGGCGACTGGAGCCTGTCAGTCTGTCCGTGTCCCCCGACGCACCTGCCTGGGCGCTTTAGAAAGGAGACTTGGAGAAATCCAGCAGGTCGTCACGTCATGGGCGTTCGCGTCTCACGATGAGGCGTAGCCCTCTTGCTAAGCAGTTTGTTCTGCGTTGGTTCCCGAGACACCCAGCCTCGTTCAAGGTCACCGTATTATTTTGGCGCAGCTTCCTGGGGACGAAACCGGCCTGCGTTATGGGGACGTCGGCACAGCCTGCCTCTGGCAGCGTGAGCATGGTCGGTCCCCAGCCTGTGTCACTGTGTGCTTGCTTCTCGGGCTCTCGGAAAGCTGCATTCTGGGACTAATTTTTAAATGTTAATGGGCGTTGGACGTTTGCCAGCCCCCCAGCTGCGCACAAAACCCTGGAATGGTAAATAGCTCCTGATCTGTTTAGCAACAAACGATGCCGGTCTGTCGGGTCCGCGGGGCCGGTGGCATGGCAACCAGCCCCGACTCGGAGACTGACCCCGTTAAGGGCCCTGAGGGAGACGGTCTGGTTTCCAGCCTCAGAACTCAGGAGCCAGGGCGCTGTGTTAAGGCTCAAATTATCCGCGATGCAGAGGAAGGCAGGCCTGCTCCCTCACACCTCTCAGCCTCACCTGGGTCAGCGCCGCTCTTCGACAGGTGTTCGGGGTTCGTCTGCCTGCCCTCTGTGGGGTCGGGTCAAGAGGAAGGTGTCTCCATTAGCTTGGGTGTAGGAGCCGCACCTGCTGGGCCCAGCCTCAAGGGGTCACAGAAAAGCAATGGCCCACCCCCTGCCCCTTGATCTGTCACTGTAACCATTTCAATGGAAAGTCAACAAATGGAGCATTTTCTGTAAATTCTTCTCCCAAAAGGTCTGACCAGTTGTGTGCACTTGGCCAGTCAAGCCTACGAGAAACAGCCTGTTTTGTGTGTCTGTGTGTTTTTTAATGTTGATGATGAGCTGCTGTTGATTAAAAAGCATGAGGAAGAGGTGACGTTTTCAGCATAATCACGGGGGCCTGTCAGCACAGTGTAAATATTTCACCGGCCAGGGAGAACGTGGGCAGGATCAGAGCGGGTCTGGCTTGGGTGCCGGAGAAGTGGGAGAAGCCCGGGCACCCTGGCTCGGGTCGGGGTGAGACCAGAGAGGCAACTGGGGTGCCCACCCACGACTCCATCACTGTGGCGCAGGAAACTGGGGTTCTGAACACTCTGAGCCGTGCTGTTACCCTCTTAAGAAAGAGCAAGGAGAACCCACTTTAGGATGACTACTCGGAGGGACCTTCTAAGTAGCCAGGGTTCGTTTCCTGTCTTGTGGGTTTTATTCCCCAGGGCACAAAGGAGACTAGGCCCCCTTTCTTCATAGGCAAGTGCTCCAACATGCTTTGAAGTCTGGCCACCGCGGATTCAAACGTGGACTCCGCCATTTAGCAAAATCTGTGCAGTTTGGGACCATTCACCGTCTGTGTAAACTCTGCTTCCTTGCGGGCTCGCGGGCCTGTGACCAAGGTGTGGAACAGTGACCAGGACGCAGTGGGGACTCCGCGGACAGCAGTGAGGAGGGTGGTAATGATGTCATGCAGCAAGAGATAATGGCATTTTTAAGGTTTGGATCATTATGATAAATTTCAAAACTACCTCGATATACAGAATCTTTCTTTTATTATCGATTCCTTTTAAAAATTGTCCTTTTCGCTAAAAGTGCATCGGAGGGGAAAGAGCAGCAGCTGATCGGTGGGTTTCTCTCAGACCGTCACCCTTCTGCACCCATAATTGGGTCTCTAGGGCTGAGAACCTGGGAAAAGGGCACAGAAAGCACTTAAAAAAAAAAAAAAGGCAGGAATTATTTTTCAAAAAAAAAAAAGTAGAAGTTCCCCCAAATCATCAGAGACATAACATTGGACTCCCACTTGCAAAAATAGAGATTTACAAGGCGCACACGGCGTTTCAGACGGGGGCCCTCTCTTTCCTCTGGGCTGAAGCTCCAACAGGCTTGTCCCCCCCGACCTCTGGATTGGGGAGGCAGGCCGTACGCTGGGGTGTGCTTTCGGAAGACAGGCTCGACCGCTCCTTCTTTTTCCTGCAGCTCTACAGAGATACCACTCACACGGCATAGAGTTCACCCGTTAAAGCACACGGTTGACCGTATTCGCAGTATGCGCCACCATCGTCACAGTCAATTCTAGAATGTTCTCAACGCCTTAGAAAGAAATGCTATACCCTTTCGCTCTCCTTCCCCGCCCCACCCTCCCCCAACCACTTTTGTTTGTTTGTTTGTTTGTATAGATGTCCCTGAGCCGGACATTCATAGCCTCCAATCACGGCCTGTGGGAACTGCCTCCTTTCACTTGGCACGACGTGTCCGGGGTCGGTTCGCCGTGTAGGGTGGATGCTGCCCAATTTCCTTGTCCACCCAAAGCATCCCATTGTGTTGTGCCCCTCCGCTGTCCACCGACGGACGATGCTTCCCCGTTTTCTCCTCATGAAGCATTCATGTGCAGCTTTTTGCGCGGACGGAGGTTTTCACTTCTCTCGTGCATCTACCTACCAGGAGTGTAATTGCGGGGTCAGGTGCTGGCGGCCTGTTGCATCACCTGAGGGGCGGCCGGGCGGTGTCCCAGAGCGGTGGCACCCTTCACGTTCCCACCGGCTGTACCGGGACCCACGTGGTAAAACCCCGACTGCCAGCCAGCTCTTTCTTATTCCGAGCACGCTCTGCCTCCTGAGCCCCCCACGGTCCCAGCCAGGCCCCCGGAGCGGCACCCCCTAGAAGTGTGAGCTCCTCCCTCTTCTGAAGCTCAGGCAGTCGGTCCGCTCTTCACGGTCACCAGACCACAGTGTCCCCCTGCCCCGGGTCTCTCTTCTGGTCGGTAGGCTTTCGAGGGGACTTCCAGAGTCTTCGACTTGCCTGTACCTCTCCTTCTTACCTGACCTGCCGGACTGCAAGCTCTGTCGGGGAAGAGACTTTATTGACCCCACTGAACACAACGCCATTTTGTTCCCGAAAGGAAAAAGGGCTGCCACGCAGGGTGCAGGGTGCGCGTGCTGGGCACCTCGGTGCCCTCCAGGGGGCACAATGTGATGTGTGACATCGTGTGGCCAGAATTGGGCCCCGCCCATCCTCCAGGGGAGGTTGGCGAGTGCTGGGCGCACTGAGATCATTTCCAACTCCTCCGTGGGAGCGCGGGACGCTCATTTCATAACCGAGTGTCTGAGTGTGTAAGACTCTGTGAACCAGGACCGAGAGACGTCCTTGCCGGGAAGGGCTGCAGTAAAACGGCTGCGGGGGAACCGTGGAAGCGTCCGTGCGGGCTGCCGGAGGCCTGGCCGCGCATGGCACCCCAGAGTCCGTGACACCCGGGCACGCACGCTTCCGTCCCCGGAGCTATCTGGTTCGGAGAAGGTTAGGAGACCCTCGTGCTGTCAGGCTCTGTAGCTAAACCGCGTAGGACCTAGGACAGTAGACAGGTCCGTTCTGTCTCTGAAAGCGGACGAGGTGTGGGCAGCTGGCGTGGGAAAGAGAGAATCCCAGCATTTTATAATCCCATTAGAATTTTGTCTCTGCCAACACACCGGCAGCCGACGGGGCGGGGTTTCTGAGATGCCTTCCGAATGGCAGGCCTCCATCGGTGAATCGGGGTCGCTCTCGCAAGCTCAGGAGGGATGCAGTCAGGACACGGAGTCGGCACCGAGGGGTGGCGGGGAGAGGTGGAGACAGGACGCCTGTCGTTTACACATGCGTGCACCCCCACCCCCCACCTGCCCTCACCACGGGGACCGTCCCAGAAGGGGCGACGAGTAGGAAGTTCCAGATACAGAGCAGCTCTGGGACCCTGGGGCTGGGATGAGCGCCCCTCTGCTGAGTTTCCAGGCTCCTGAGCTCTGGGACGTCCCCAGCCAAGTCCCCACGGTGCAGGGACAGGCCTGCCCCAGGCACCAGAGGCCGCAGCTCGGCTGCCCAACACAGAGGAGGCTGATGCCTTGCAGCCGGCAACCGAAACTGTCCAGGAGGGAGGGGTCTCATCAAGGAGACTCAGATCGATTGCAGGATATGAAGACATCCCACGTCCCCCAGCACGTGGCACAGGGTTCGAGTAAATCTGAGACTGTGCGGAAAACCGTGTCAGAGGAGGACCCGCCAGCTACTGCGACTGTCACCCTTCAACCGGAGACCGGTGTCGGGGTGTGCTGTTTTCCCCGACCCCTGAGTGGCTGTCCCTCCACTGCCACGGTCCCCTCGGCACCCTGGTGCCCAGGTCAGCCCCCTCATCCGTGTCAGTGTTAGTCCAGCAGATCAGAGCGGCCCCCAGAGCTCTCCAGCTCCTGGAGGTCGACCGGCAGGACGGACGCAGGGACACCAGACAGCAGCCTGGGCCCCGGCAGCGCCCCCCGTGCCGGGGGGCCCCCTTCGGAGTCCAGCGTGGAGCGTGTGGCTCTCACTTTGGATGCGTGATCACTAAGCGTTCTGGCTGAGTAGTTTTCATCGTCTCGTCCAGCATTCACGAGACTGCGCACCCAGAGGCTGGATGGATACACAGGACTGAGTGTCTGAGAGAAAAGTACATATTGCAACTGTTTGATCTGGAAAAGCGGTTTCCTCTCTCAGCTCATTTCTGTCAGTTCTATTGGCGCGTGGAAGCCGCCCGACCCGACGGAGACGCCGCCTGCTGAGGCGGAGAGGGGACCTCTTCCTGTGCTCCGAGAGTCCTCCGCGTCCCCGCGAGGACCCGGCCGCCGCTGTCCACTCAGCCCCGTTTCCACAGCCCTCATGGGAAGTCACGCGCCTCCTGTGCCGTGGAGCTGTAGGGACGGGGCCACGCGTGGCCGCCCCTCCAAGCTGGCTGTGACATGCGGTGACATGCCGTCTCGCCCAGGTTGGGCAGCACCTCGCGGCACGGAGGCTGCTGACAGGCGCGGGGCGCGATTTCCCGTGTGCCGAGTATTCAGTGGAATGTCCCCCGCACACGCCACGCATGAAAAAAGGCAAAATCAGAAAACACAATTCCATTTCTCAGCAGATTGATGCCCTAAGCCGTTTTCCCAGCTAGGCTAATTTTAACGAGTCCGTCTTTGCGAATGTCTTGTTTACGGAACTCACGCCTGCCTCCTTTGCACGTAATGAGGCTGCGTCCCAAGGTCCAAGTGCAAACTGCGAAGGAAGGGGTCCGGCGGCACCGTCCCCACGAGCCCGTCTGCGGGGAGCCGTGGAGTTTCCCGCGCCCCACCCGCAGGGGCTTGCAGGCCGGCTCCTGCCCGGGGCACCGAATGTCAGAGTTTTAGGTCCGATCGGCCGGATTTCCTCCCAGGGGAACAAAGTAGAAATGCACAGAAGTTAAGAAAGTGTATGAAATGTGTCTTCAGGCTTTAAATGTCTGCACACTGGCTTGACCTTGGTTCCGTGGCAATGGCCGGCGGCGTTCCCATCACTGCCCGTCTCTCTGCCTCTGTATCCTCTCTTGGTCTCTGGGGCCACAGGACGGAGGGCTGCTTTGGAGGAAGGTGCAGAGAGAGCTGGGGGCCCAGGGACCCCCGTCCATCTCTGCTACCTGGGCCCTAGGGAGATTCTGTCGCATGCAGCCACTGTCTGTTAGAATGCCACCTGCTGGGGCAGGGTCAGCGGGACTCAGTGGGAACACTTGAATTTTGGTTGTGGAAAGTAAAGGGAGAGACTTGGAAGCTGATGTCCCCCCCCCACCCCCAGAGGAGCTCGCAGAGGGTCCCAAAGGCCCAGGGTGGGCCCCGGACCCCAGGTGGCCTGGCCGGAGGAGCCACGCCCAGGAAGGAGAATGGGGAACGGTGGGGGGGGAGGGGCCGCGGAGGTGGTTACTCTTGACGGCAGCCCTCCGGGGCTGCGCATCTGTTAACTCACTAACCTCACAAGACCCCACAGGGTGGAGTCGGCAAGGGTCCTCTTTTCACAAAGGAGCCACCGTGGGTGGGATGTGCCCAAAGGGACGAGCCGGAGAACCTGCCGACACGTCCCCCAACAAAGCAGGTGGAACGAGGCTTAAAGAAAGACCTCGTTAAAGAAGGCATCAAAGGGGCTATGTGGTGGGGACAGTGGACCCACACTGGCTGGTCCTCTGTTTGCATGGCCCCCTCCAACTCTGCGTCTTAGCGAAACCTGCCCAAACAGACACGTGCTCCTTCATCGCCGGAGGCTGGCTGTCTGAGCCAGGGTCCCACCGCAGGCGGTCTCGGCCCTGAGCTGTGCCACACAATTCTGCGCACCCAGGTGTGCCTCTGAGTTCGGTCCCCACCCTGCCAGCTGGGGCAGCCGCAGGTCCCTGGGAAAACCTGTGTCCTGAAGCGTGAGTGGGCCTTCCCCGCTGGGCATCACTCTGCTCCCTGAGGGCTCACCTGTGCAGGGCCAGCTCACCTGTGCAGGGCCAGTTCACCTGTGCACGGCCAGCTCACGTCTGCGACATGGGGCACCAGCCTCCCAGAGAGCTTATTTGCTTGATGCATATTTCACACCTTAAAATCATGGTCGGCCTTTTACTTACACCAGATGTGTTTCCCCACACACGCTGCGAGCTCCTTCATGCAGAGCATGGTGCCTTGAATGCTTGGGCCGCTAGACGGGCGCTCTGGTGGAGCCTCCCGAAAGTGCTGGGCATGGACAGACCGATGAGTGACAGGCCGGGGGACTCGCATCCCCCCTGCTCAGCTCGGCTCTGTCTTTGTTGATATTTGCACGAAGTTAAACTCATAAGAAGAGATATCAGAGTCCTGGCCATTTCTCACATTGAGTCTGGTTCCAATTCAATTACACTCAACACAGGGAAATGCCAGAGAGAGAGAGAGAGAGAGCAAAGCCAAACAGCCCAGGGGAGCTTCGTTTTAATTTCATTTTTAGACCTAAAATCCAATCAGCTAATGCTGATGGAGTGTCTCCTGTTCACAAAAGCAGGGCGCGCAAATAAACAGATATCTCCGGGGCCATCTTCTCCTAACCAGATGCCTTCTGGGGCAGAGCCAAGGACTCAGAGAGAGACCAGGGCGCCATGTTCCAGATATGCCTCAAGATCTCAGAACAAATCATGTAAATGCAACCTCAGGTTTGGTTTTGGTGATGCACTTGAACCTGAGTGTCAGCGGCAAATGGAGGCTCCCAGGTGAAGCAGCACAACCCAATACTCTGGACTCTGCTGCCTCTAAGAACCCATGCTAGACTCCTTGTTGTTCACCGATGCAAACTGTGCCCGCCGGAGCGGTGGCAGCCATCCTAGCACCACGAGGACACCAGCTGAGCATGAGCCCCAGGTGTTACGGGACTGGTTTGTGAGGCCACCATCCCACCCTGAAGCATCCTGTGGTGTGAGATAACATTTTCTCTTGTGTTTCAGGCATTTTGATTTGCCCAATTCTGCAGTAACATTAGCCCAGAGAGCAGGAAAAAGAAATTTTCTCCTAGGGTATTTCTCCTCTCCTTTACTTAAAGTGTGTGTATATAATGTATATATAATATACACACAAAAATACATATGTAGACTTTTTCATGGGAGGCAATAATTACACATTTCTCAGAAGGCTAGTGTGAGGGCCAGTGAAGTAAATATGCCGAAACCTCTATAGAAGTGTGACCAATTCCTCCACTGTCTTCACTGGCACCCCTCCAGGCCGCCTGGCTCTGCCCGCTCCCCAGCATCAGCCTTGCCACAGCTCTGTCCGGTGTTGGCCCCCAGAGTCAGGAGGGCAGCCCAGCGATGCTTGTCTTCAGAACGGAGACCACAGGGCTGGGGTGGCAGGCACAGCGCGGTGGGGGGACAATGCCCTCGGCCCCACTGGCCTGTGAGGACCAAGCCCCGAGATGCTTCCATCACTGTTCTGGGGCCCCAGGGCTGTTCACCCCGTGTAGGCACCGGACACTGCGAGTGAAAGGGGCGTTGGCTTCAGCAGCGGAAGCCCACTCTGACCAACTCGGATGAAAGCCAAAAATACCCAAGTTCTCTGTGACAAGCCAGGGGTATTCAAAACCCCGGCAACCTGAAACAATCCTTTCAAAGTGGCACAAATCTCCCTACAAGACATTACCACACTCTGACCTCGTTGGACAGGTGCCAAGCGAAATGGATCAATGATACAAAAAAAAAAGTGAATAACAAAGTTCAAAACTCTGATCAATGGATCAGTGCTACAGCCTCTGTTTCCAGTGAAAGCCACAGAAGGGACAATTTTGTAGTAAGATGTGGCATTTCAGTGACACCCCAGGTCATTCATGTTTTTCAATCACCACACATGTTCACAAGGTCAGGACTCCCCTTCTCCCAAAACGAGACCCACAGACGTACAAAGTGAAACACGTGGAGTGCGTGTGGAGACGCGTGGGGCTGCAGAAATAGACCGATTTCATTTAAACTACCCTACGTTGTTGGTGAGAATACGCTCAGAATTTACATCGAGGTGAGCATCCTAGGACAGCGGTGTTTTCCGGTCGCTAGTACAGAGAGGTGCGGCAAGCAGGTCCTTTTCATCCGTGGTCCGATGTTCGCTGTTGGTTTTTACAGGCGAGTTTGCTGAGAAACAGTGAAGACGTGTGGCGCGCCACTGCGTCCCTCTGCTGATCCTGCGGTCCAGGGGGCCGCGGGGCCGCAGCCCTTCGCTGCTGGTCTGGGAGGGATGCTCTGTTCCAGGGGCGCACTCAGTGCGCGCCCCTCTCCAAGGGGCTCCGCCCAGCAGCACTGCTGCGTACACGTGGGATGAGGGGGCTGCGGAAACCGCGCCTACGTATCCGAGGGGGCGGCGACGGAAGGTTTTTGCAGCACGGGTGCGAAACCGCAGTTCAGCGGGGGCTGGCCTTCCCGCTTACGTGAGCCGAAGCGCAAGAGCGAGCAAAGCCGGGAGTGCGGAGCGTCCGCGTGGGTCTGCTGTAGTCGACCCATTCTGGACATCGGTATTTTCGCGGAAGCCACAGGAATTAGAAATATTCCCTCGGACCAATAAGAGATATTGTGTCCTGATAACAGCAACAAAAACAGGGACGGGAGCTGCTTTCTCATTACTGTGGTTTGCGGTGCCCTGAAGACGTGGTTCCTCCTCGGGGAAATGCCACGTGTCCCGGTGTGTGCTGGCTGCTGGTGCCCTCTGCTGGGCGGCGTGAGCACTTCGGGTCCCCGCGGGGCTGTGGCCGAGCGAGCGCCCCCTCCCCGTGAGCAGTGAGGGTGGATGGCTCCTGCTTCTTCCGTTTGCTGCAGAAAACACAGCTCCCAGCATCATCGCCCGGAGGAAGGCGCCTCTCCAGACTAAAGATAAGGCTGGGAGACTCGTTCCTGCTGTGCGCTTCGGTGAACAACAGCGGTTTGCTGGGACCTGCAGCGCCGATGGACTCCTTGCTTCCTTCCTCCGTATAATGCAGTGTGTTGCACTTAAATTTATTCCACGGCAACGGTCTCCTCCCGCTTTTTATCGCAGTCTCCTGGGCACACTATGTAAAACGTGCTGTTTCCAGACCGCCGGCTTCGTGCACGTTCCCGTTTGAAATGTATCCATGCGCTGTTATTTCCAGTCCAGACAGCGGCTACGACACTCCCGCCATGCAGGGCTCCGGTTTATCACAAGGGATCAGTAGCGGGGAGCGACATCAAAGGGAGAGGCACATGAAAGGCCCCCTCCCGGCGCCGCGTCCTTTGAGGCCAGTGGGACGGGCATGCAGGGGCGGCAGCCCCGCGGGCAGAGGTGCCGGGCTCGTGCGAGCAGGTCGCACCCGAGTGGGCCTGCGACTGGGCCCTTCAAACGCTCCTTCTCGGCTCAAAGCACCACGAACCTGAACAACATAAATCAGCTCATTTGGGCTTCAGACTTGACCCAAACGTCCACAGAGGGGTTCGCACACTTCAGGGAACCCGCTTCCAGCTTTTTGTTTGTGAAGAGGCGCAGAAGAGACTGTCTTCACGCTCATCAGAGGCCCACACCGCACCAGCGTGCTGTTCAGGAAAGCCGTGCCCTGCGGGTCGGGGCACCTGCCCACAGCGCCGCGGAAGTCCCCAGACGCTCGGTCCGGGCCGCCCCGCCGCCAGGCGGTGCGCACGCCCACTCCCTCCCCACGAACCAGGGCTGGAAGCAACCGCAGGGGCGTGTGCGGGTCCAGGAGGAGAGCGTGCTGACGCGTTGCAGCGTTGTCCAGTTTGTAACAAATGTAAAACACGTACAGCAGGGACACGAAAATGTTTTGTGTTTGCTTGTACTTTCCTTGGATACTTTGCAAAGTGCTTGGGCCATGGCCCTTCCATCCTGGAGTACCTGCTGGGGCGGGGGGGGGGGGGGGGTGTCTCACAGGCGTCTGCTCCTGGGACATCACCGGCCTCCTGGGAAGAGCTGGCCTTCCTGAAGCCGCTCCAGCGCCCCCCCCCCACTTTCCCAGGGGGTGTCTCCCCCACCTGCGTGGGAGCAGAAGGACCGTCTGGTGAGTCCTGTGCAGGCAGCCCTAACGCCACTGCGCCGAGGCTCACGCTGGGATCCTTTCTGGCCTTTGTCGGATCCAGCGTGGCCTCACCCGGGAGATATCAGACCCAAAGGTCAGAAGAGGAAGGAGGCCCAGCACGTGTGTTAGTGGTGACGGTTCATCTCTGTAGTTGGAGAAACGCTCATTTTAAAATTGCCAGAAGTGGTTCAGTCAGCGCGGAAATGAAGATGTCAGGACTGAATAGGACTTCTCGGTCACTGCGCCACATGGCCCGTAGTTAACAGGTTGTTTACACTGGCACTCACTCGCTTCCCGGCTTTCAGGGGTCCGTTTGCACATTGGCCCTCTGCTCGGCAGCAAGCTTCACGTCCCTGTGACCCTCCCCGGCCCGACACCGTGGCCCATCCGACGGGGAGAGAGCAGCATCTACATGTGCATTTGTCCAGGCCGCCGGCCCCAAATGCTGGGGGAACGAGAGATGCCGCTGTTTCCTGTGATGAACTGGAAGGGGCACAGATTGTTCTTAAGGAAAAATCAGTGAGCAAACCCTCTCGGCAACGTTTACATCCTGGGGTGAAGTGCAGCTCTTCAAAGACGGTGATTGGAATCTGGAGGAATCACAAGCAGGTTGGTGGTGGCGGCGGTGGCGGCGGTTCTGCCTGATGGAGGCAGTTCAGGTGCTCAGGGTCAGTGCCTCACTGCACCACATTGCAAACAGGAGCCGAAAGCAATTCAAGTGTCGTTAACCGCGTGATGCTAGGAAATCCTGCATTGTGTTAAAAATCACACATTGAGTGAAGACGATATTTCTTTAAAAAGGAAACGAGAATTTATGCTCAGAGAAGCATATTATGAAATTCCGCATTCATATCGATGGGGGGAAAGTCCTCAGGCAACCGCTGAATCTTAAAACCTGCGTAGTGATCCTAGTGCTGGTGCTGGGTGGAGAGGCGCCAGGTCGCAGCTGATTTGTCCTTTGATGCAGATCATTTGCATATTAAAATGTTTCGAGCTAGGCCAGAAGGATGTGGAGCTCCCACATGCGGCAAGGTTATCAAAACAGTGACAAGTACACAATTCGGCTGCTGTGCAAATGAGCCGTCAGGTGTGACGTGTGAGTTTTCGTACCGGAAGATGGTTGGACGGCCAGGTCCCCCTTGGCATCCCTGGTCGCCCTGTTAATAATGAAACTGCAGGAAGACGCTGCAGTGTCACGGTCCAGCGTGGAGAGTGTGTCCCCTTTGGGAAGGGGACTTAAGGTTATGTGGGACCGAAGTGACGCATCCTGCTTCTGGGCCGATCTGGAAATTCATCCATATTAGGGCCAGGCGGCAGGTGGGGGCTTCCACCCCCGTGAAAGTCTCTGTGGAGAGACAGCCCGGTGCTCAGGCCTGGGTTCATTCCTGCTGCTTCTACACGTAGCACGTAGCCAACAGCTAAGACAGTAATAGTAGCTAGACACACAGAGGGCTTTTATTTCCATGCCAGCACCCTGTCATCAAATCAGGGAAACTCAGGTCTCAAGAGGAGTCCATGAGTTCTGCAGCCCGTTTTCCAGGGTCATGCTCACTGGAGCAATCCCCCTGAGGGGCTGAATGGTGGGGTCACCTTAGAAACAGCGGCGAGTGACACACCATCGCCAGGGCCCCCGCTGCCGTGGTGGTCTTTGACTCCTAGGGTCCGTCCTGCCTGAACTTCCAGACGAGACGCCTCCAGAAAAGTCTTCAGGAAGCCCGCCTGGGTGGCATCACAGCGCACGTTGACCGAAGGTCTTCCCATCGATCTCGCATCTGCGCCTCGTCCCAGGCTCATAAGTGTGCAGCCGCTCTGTCAGTCACGAAGCGAAGCTAGAACATTCCAGACCCCAGAACGCATTTCCTTCCAGCTGGGCGGGAACGCAAGACCTAACCTCCTTCACCTCGTCTCCGGCACCTTGTCCTGTCCCGGCCGTGACCCAGGTCGGAGGAACACAGTAGGTTGTTCGACCCCAGCGTGTGTTCTGCTGAACACCGCTGTTTTTATTCACGTCGCAGGGGCCCCGCATCCCTGCGGGAAGGGCCACCGAAAGTTCCCCTGGTCCCAGGACGGACTGCACGGCAGGGGGTGGTGTGGGAAAGGCTCCGCCCGCCGCACAACGCACCTTCGTTGTGCTTAAAGAGGCGGTGACGTTGGGGAGTCGCAAGGGACAGATGGAATTCGAAGCTTCAGATGATTTCCTGCCCGAGCTTCCATCTGTAGGACAACACTCTTGGTGGGGAAATTACCCCCACGCTTCCAAAGTGACAGCAGCTGCTATCTCTCTGGAAGATATTCTGTGTCTCGGAGGCAGAAAGATGAATGGCTACTAATATTCTTTCTTATTAACCTGTTCCACAACACGAAATTATCTTTTTATCAGCTCTCTCTGCATTATCCAGGATTCTACCTGAATGCAAGAAACCCTTAGTGTTTCAAGATGACTAGAGATAAAGAGACGAAAAATATTGCATAAAGGTGATTTATTACCAGGCAACTACAGTAAACCCAAGAAGTGTTCCATCTGTGACCTGGGCCATGAGAGAGGTGAGGCATTTCCAGCACAAGTGAATTTGCAACTTGAGCTGCGACCTCCCAAGAAATGAGATTTGTAAAGTAAACAGTCACAGAGCCCGCGGAGTGGCAGCTGGGACGCGCAGCTCGGGGGACACAGAGTGACGAGCCTCTCTCGGCGACGCCTGCGCAGTTTTAATCACTGCAGTTCCGTCCGCACCCCACTCGGAGTCCGTTCTCTGAAGCTCATGGCGTTCACAGGACCAGTGGGCTCCTGGAAGCTTTCTGTCCTGTCGGGTGTTTAAAAAGCTCTGTTTTCAGCTGGATGAGTGTGATTTCTTCCTACTGGTTCTCGTTTGCGCCCCCTCAAAATTCTGCCCAGAGAAATCGGTGCTGGTGTGTGAGCCCACGAAGGTCGCCTACAGTTGGGAAGAGGCCTTCGGGGCTCCATTCCTTCTCCCCAGCGCCCCAGCGTTACAGCTGGGGTGTCGGGCCTCCAAGGGGTCCCCAGTCATCCCGTGGCTCCCAGCCCCTTAGCTACGTACTCTTACTTTTAGTCGTCAGCTTTTCACCCCCAAAACGTCCTTTTCCCCAAATCTTTCCACCTTCCTCCATAGATTTGTCTCTTGGAACTCGCCACACCAGCGGTTCTCAAAGTGCGGGACGCGGAACGCCGGGGTCCCTCAGCCTCTCCGAGAACCTGCAAGGTCAGCGCTGCGTTCAAGGTGCTGGGACGTGACTTGCCTTTTTGGTGGTGTTGACCGTTCGCGTTCCTGATGGAAATCAGTGGTGAGGATGACTTCTGACCTTTCAGCAAAATCAAGACCGTGACTTCAAACCGTGCAAGACGAATTGTATTTTTCCTCACCAAGTAATCACAGTTTTAAAAACCAAGGGGCCAGCCTTACCTGGGACTGTCCCTTGTGAGCCAGGGAAAATGAATTGTGTTAAAGCCTGGCTCTTCGACGCAGTGCTTTGTAACCCAGAGGACGGAGTCAGGGGTGGACGTGAAGCACCCGTCTACGTGGAGAAGCACGGCTTTGCCTCTAGAGGACGCGTGTGTGCAGCCAGGAGCCGTGAGCTGGACACGCGTCATGTGGTGGCACGCCACGTTTCCTCGAAGGTACGGCCGACACCCTGCGATCCCTCAGTCTTGTGTACATGGGGATGTTTTTTCAAGAAAAGGTGAAGTGGACAGACCCCTTCAGGAAAAGCAAATGACAAAGTTTGTTGCCGTTGATACAACTAAAGACTTCACGTGAAAATGGGAATTTGGAGAAAAAACTTGCACCCACAAGGACAAGCTGGCAGCTTCCTGATGTCTGTGGACACCCGGATGGAATGGGGACAATGCGATGAGTGCCGATTTCAGACTCCGTAACGGAACGTTGTCACCATTTGGAAGACGTGCATCACCTGGTGAACTTACCTTTCCAAGTGACCATCGCAGAATTTTATAAAAATCATGCAAAGGCATAAAGATCCGCCTAACATGTAAAGAAAACCGGTGGATTTCCATGTAACAGAGAGCGAAATGTGCGTGATTGCAGTTCTGGGTTTGACGTTTCCAAGTAACCTTTGCTCAGTAGCTGCTTGCCAAGCTCTGGTGTACCATCAGAGGGGAAGGCGCACGGCGTGATCGGAAGAGCCTGTCGAGGTGCCTGTGGTTTTCCAACACACCACCCACCCGTGCGAGGACACACTCTTTCCACGGTCGACCGGAATAGCATGTCCCACAGCGGATTAGAGCACAGACAGGGTTGAGAATCTAGCTGTCTTCTGGAAGTCAGTCATTAAAGAGATTTGCAAGAGTGGTAAATTAAAATAATTCCACTCGCATTGCTAATTTTTTTTTATTTTGGAAAAGGCAGTTATTTTATACCAACATTTATGTGAGCGCGTAATGAGGTTTATTGTCATTTTTCAATTATTAGACAATAGTCTAATAATTGTCTAATCGCTAGACAATTATAACTATAAAATAGTTTTTCATTTCTCAGTGTTAATGTCTAGTAAGTTAAGTGTAGATTGATATAACCCACAGAAACAAAAAACTCTTGGTCGGGCAGGGGGGTCCTCAAAACTTGTTTAAGGTGTCCAGAGGCCCTGAGACCCATCAGTTTGAGAACCACCGGTCTGTGCTGACCCCTCAGAATAAGCACCCGCTGTTACGCTTATTCTACCGGTCGGCTTTCTCTCGGTCACCAACTTGCCTGCCCGCAGTCCAGGGGTTCCTAACTGGGGCCCGACTGGGTTTTAGGGAGTTCACGAGCACCCTAAACATTCACAGAATTTCGCATAGCTGAGCCTTTCTCCCCGGGAGCAAGGGCCATGGATGTCACAAGTTTCTGTCAGTCTCCGTGAAGTTCTGCTCTCGGTCGGCATCAGAAAAGGTGCCTTCTCTGAACTCTGCCCAGACGCTGAAGAGCCCGATGGCCGGCACAGAGTCCCTGGGCCCCTGGTGTTGAGGAGGCAACTCATCCGGCCAATCGAACAGTGAAGGGACCTACTCATCCCCACTCTGTGCAGGCCGGGCCCCTCCCCGGGGTGGGTGGGCCACTGCCCTCCCGTTTCTTCTCTGTGCGCCCACCTCAGCCCCGCCCTCAAGCCGGTGTGTGGTCCTGTTTACCTCCTCGGCTAGACGGCGAGCAGGTCTGTCCACTTTTCCTCGGGTCCAACGAGCCTGGCACAGGGCCTGGGATGGAACAAACGCTCCAGCATTACCGCTTAGTCGGAAAGGAGGACGTGGAATGCGAGTAACCGTCACGGTCGCAGAGGCAAGAGATGATGCAGGCGCAGGAATAATCGGGAGAACGAAAGGATGCAACACAGTAATGCTGAGCAGGGCCCCAACACTGGGTTCAGACCCCCCCATTCCAGGTTCTGCCCCCAACACTTACTGACCTTGGACGGGAGACTCATCCCCTCCGTGGTTCAGCCGCCTCACCTGCAGAACAGACTGGTGATGGTGTGAACCCCGGAGCCCGGTGGGGCTTGTTAGGAGGTTAAAGGGGGGAGTCTTGCCCGATGCCTGGAGCAGCGCCCACCCGCCAGCGAGGCCCTCTGGGCAAAGGAGATGAAGTCGTCCGTGTCCGACTGGACACGAGGAGGCTTTCGGGGGCAGCATTCGGTGAAGGGCCTTTTCTTCCAGGATCGTTTAAATTACCGTTAACATCCTTACACGGGTCTGAGGATACATGTACGGAAGTCACCATGGAGGCAGCAGTTGGGTTCATCACCTTTTCATTTTATACCCGGTTAGTCTCTCATGACTGCCCCTTGGAGCGGCACCTGCTCGCGCCCTGAGGCCCGGGCAACGTTGGACGTGGTGGACAAAGAGGCGCCTAATGGCGGGTGCGGGCTGCGGTGCAGCCCAAGTTCCTGCATTTTCCTGATTATAACTGCATTTGCATAATGCATGAATTCAAACATTATTGCTATTAAATAATGCATACACATCCTCCCCTGCCGAAAGACATCTCTTTCCACTTCGAGAATTCTGTCGCGTGCACGGTCCGGTGGTGGCTCTGTTTCCCGTGAGCGCGGAGGCCTGCGAACTTCAGGACCGTGACTGCGGGAAGCCCCGGGCCAGGGCAGGAGCGCGCCCCGAACCGCAAACGCGGTCTGCGTTTCTGAAGGAGCCAGCCGTCCTCCCCCGCTTCGGGGTGCGTTGTCTCCGGCATCTGACGCTAGCACTTTAGAAAGGACAGGTGCTGCCGGAGCCCCTGGCGATCGCGGGCATTCATCCACCTGTCTGATCAGACCCTCCTGGAAGGCCTCAGAAAAGGAGGTTTTTCTTTGCTTTGTTTTTCCCAACCTAAAGGTGAACGTGATCACATGCTTCAGAGACGTTCTCGGATGCTGAGAAACACACTCGCCGTTCTTAGAGGCCAGGATCACCCGAAGGGGTTCCCAGTCCAACCTGGCGGCTTTAAGTGCTCCGGGGACTGTCCTCGCGGTGGGTCTGCGATGGTCCCGCGGCCGCGGCTTTGTCTGACGCGCCACGTGCTTGAGACGGAACGCGAGTGTTTATGCCTCGCTGCGTGGCTCGCTCTCTGTTCCAAATACATTGACTTGCCTTTTCAACTCGCCTTCCTAGTCGAAGAGATGCACCTTACGACTTCATTCAGAGTCTGGTGTAGAGGCTTCTCTCATCTTAGTCTGTTTTCCGTTCCCTGTATCCAGTGACCAAGTTAGGCCACGTTCTCAACACGGCGTTTCATGCCAGGATTTGCCATTGCGGTGCCGACAGCTGCGCGTGCGCGGTGCGCGCGGGCGGTGCGCACAGGCGGCGAAGTCGCTCCCAGACCCGCGGTCCCGTGCGCGTGCGGGGAGAGTTATTCTCTCCGGCGGATGGATTTTCTGTCACATCCCTGTTCCATCCTCCCCGAACCGCTGCTGATGAAATGGCGCGATGCTTTCCAATGTCCAATAATATGAGTCTGTGCTTTAAAAAGAATGCATGTTTAATTCTGAGTGGTCCATTATGAGCAGAAGGTAGGTCTGGAAGGCGTCCCACGAAACCTCCAGGGGAAATACAAAAATACTTTTATTCCAAAATCGCATGTGCCTGTACAATAAACAAAGAGAGATGGGCCGTGACACTGCGTGTCGGAGGCGCGCCTGGAGCTGCCAAACTAATATTTGCTAAAGAAATCAATTTCTTATACCACCGGGCTGTTCATTAACCCTCTTTGGCTCCGCCAGGGGGCGCACACAGACCCGGCCAGCGCGCCGCTGGTGCTGGGACCTCGGGTTCGGGGACTGCAGATTTTCAGCACAGAAAGTTGGGCCAAATTTGCTGCTCTTTCCACCTCCTTAGTGAGCAAGTCTAAAACCCCACACTGCGCTTGATTGGGTTTTTTTATTTTAAATCAATAGCAGATCCCCGGGCGCGGAGATCCGACGATGGTCCATGGGAGAGTCTGGGCCACAATGAGGGAGCGCGGCTCTCGCTTGGGTCTCCTCACGGTTTACGTCTCTAGCAGCTAACATGTAACCCGTGTCAATCGGGCAACTTGGGGGAGCCGCCCCCAGCAGCGTGCACCCACTTTGTGGTATCTTCAGTGGGAAGACAGCTGCTAACCACGTGGTCCAGATGCTCAGTGTTTCAGTCCAGCTGCCGTCACTTCTCTCCATTGTTAGTGGGAGAAGTAACAGCCCCTGGGGCAAGTGCTGTTGGGGAGGAAATCGGAGGAGCTGCTCCGAGCTAGGCAGCCACTCGGAATAGGGGAGGGCATCGGAGACTGCAGACCCCAGTGCCCACCAGGGGCACACCGCCCCCTCTGCCCCACCATCCCGACACACCCTGGCCTCACTTGCGGGAGGACAATTCCGCCTTGGAACTCCCTTTTGCCGGCTGAGAACTTGACTCAGCGAACCAAATGGCATGAGGCTGTTGATAGCCTGCTTGTTTATACTGAAACGTACTAAGAAGCGTAAACAAAGAAGAAACTCACATTTATCTGTGAGAATGTTATGGCAACACCGGGGAATTTTGCAGTTTTTAATAAATATGGTATGTCGGAGGTTTCCAGCACCTTTAGGCTGTTTCCTAGTCTCCTCCATCCGTACAATCTGGTGTCTTTTTCTGTACCTCGCACAGGCCTTCCACCAAAAGGGCTTGTGAGCAGAGAAAACCCTCCGAAGACAGCACGATCCACCAAGCTGCTCGAAAACCCCGCACGCGGCTTCACCCGGTGAGGGCTGAAGGCTGCGTCTGGCCCAAATGTCCTTCCCACGGCCTGCGACACAAGTGTGTCTGACTCGAGGTCTCGGGAAGCGCCACCGTTCTCACCGCAGCATCCGCCAGTCGGCCCGACCGTAGGTCCCAGCTCTGGCTCCCACCCATCTAGGAGGCTTCTGTGGGGCTGAGACAAAGGAGTGTTTAATCAGAAAATGCATTCGCTAATTGGTAAAGCCTATGATAAAGCTCCCCCCAGTCACCCCAGGGTGTCGAGGAAGCGAGCCTGCCAAGAGGGCACCGGCGTTCCATCCGTGGCAGCAAAAAGCGACACTCGGAGGCCCTCCTCCCTGGGTCTTGCCTTTGATTTCCGGCTCTAATCCTGATAAGAAGTGACAGTATTGGATAAAACAATCAAAACTGGAGTTGAGGAGCTTATAAACCTTCTGACACTTCAATAAACCAAAAGCCAATATGAAACCAGCCACGCAGCTTTCTCTGCACGCTGGCTAGCCACCAACACCGAGAAGACATCCGCCGGCCGAGCCCTGAGCTCTCGCCTTGATATATTTTACTAACACGCATTTCATATCTTTTAAATAAGAAATAAATGCTAAATTCTACCAAGAGAAATAAAATCTTTTATAATCTCCTGGATAGTTGTTGTCATCCCTCAGGACAGCTTTATGCCGGCTGCTAAATGTCTACAAATCAATATTTAATATTTTGAAACATGAAGTCTTAATTATCCATCTCCCCTTTAAGCACGAAACCTTCACCGAGTGAAAATAAAACCATTTGTTGGCTGATGGATTGATTGCCACTTACTACCACTTTTTTGATCTGCGGGTCAGTTTGCAGGGCTCCGTCCGAGACACACACATGATGCCTTACCGTTTGCGCCGGGGGTGTGGTGAGCAGAGAAGATGCTAACTCGGAGCCGAGGGAAATCTCTTCACTGTGGTTCATTGGACCAACACTGATGAAGGGAGGGAGGAAGGGAGGGGTGGAGGGAGGGGAGGGGAGGGGAGGAAAAGAAGCAAGGAATGACCTCAGGTCGTCATGCTTACTTACACGCCACACTTCCCACCCCTCGGTGCAATCGCCAAGCACAGGCTGCTGCCCTGGGTGCAAATTGGAACGTGAAACGCAGTTATGTCTCGCTCCCTGCTAAGGAGGGAGAGTGAAATTGTAGGATTCTGGTCACCAAACCACTATCACAAAAGCCCCAGTTACAACGTGCAAAGAACCCACGGGCTTCTGCGGACCTTCACCCGTCTGTACTTGATCGGAAGCTTCAGCACAGCAAGAGAGTGGAGCCCTGAGCAGGGGCATCTCCCATCCCTGGAGCAGGGAGTGCACCCCCTGACTGCAGATAAGGAGCCTGGGTTTTCCCAGATGTGTCCATCTGAAACCCAGGGCAGCTTCCTGAGACGGTTAGGTGGGGAAAGGTGCATCCAGGAGCCGGGACCCGTGAACGTGACCTCCACTGGAAACAAGGGACTTAGCGGATGTATAATTAAATTGAGCTTCTTGACGTGAGACCATCCTGGATTACCTGGGGGAGCCCTAAATCCGATGGCAGGTGCCCTCTAAGAGACACCCGGGAAAGGAGGGGACGGCCGTATGCAGATGGAGGTGGAGACTGGAGGGCCACAGCCACCACCAGGGAGCGGCCAAGGGAACAGCAGAGGCAGGTTCCCCCAGAGCCTGTGGTGGGGACCCCGCCCTCTGGGCATCCTGACTTCAGACTTGTGGCCTCCGTAACAGGACGGAATAAATTCCCACTGTTGCAGGCCTCCGAGTTTGGGGACTTCTGTTACGGAAACCCTGAGACGCTGCGCACTTGGCATGAACTCCAGATGACGTGGCAAGCTGCTGGTGAGTTAGACAGGCACCGGGCAAGCGGATTGCGTGGCTTCGTCCCAATCCAGCCAGAACTCGCGGTTCAGGAAATGTCTCAGTTACGTCTCCCGTCACATCTTCCTCGTTCATGTCCGTTTGTCTGCCGTCAGCCCGCTCGGCGTCTCTCCATCCGGTCCAAGCACGCGGAGGACTGTGGAATGGCGGGCGGTGTCGCGCTGGGTTTGCAGCTCAGCTCTGCCACTTGCTGGTCCCCTCGCCTCTCTGGGCCTGTGTTCTGTTGCTGAAATAACAAGACCCGTGGATAGGTTCGTTGTGCGATCGGAGACGGGTTCGCCAACTGTGGAACCCGGCGCTCGCCATGTTGCTGGTGTCCCGGGAAGGCGGCAGGCATCATCGCCCCACCAGGTGCTGTGAGGATTCAGTAATGACAGGCAGGGCTCCCGACACCAAGGAAGCACTTAATAAATGCCACCGAGGCTACGACCATCTACGTACTTTTGCTCCGGGCAGTTTCCATCTCCGCCGGTGGGCAGTCCCAGGCTGAAATCCTTGGGTGGCCATGTCGGTGCTGGGCTCCACGTCCCCAACCTCTCCGGCCGGCCGCCAGCCCTGCGCAGCCTGGTCCGAAGCCCAGCCCTGTACACTGGCACCTTCGGAGTGTATCTGCCCAGCCCCCAGCCGTGCGCACCGGCTCCCAGCTCCCAGCTGAGATGCCACCTCCTCGGGGAGGGGTTCCCTGACCCCACCCATCCTGTATCGGCAGGTCCTACTTGCCTTCTTCACACTCCTCTTCGTACTTACTTCCATGCGTGATTGGGTGACAGCTTGTCTCCTCCACGGGGGCTACGTGTAATTGAGGATATTAAACCAATACATTTTCATGCTAGTTTCATTGCTATTACGGATTGCTCTTTGGCTACAATTAGGAACTGCCGGGCCTGATGGACTCAAAGCATGGATTTTTCTATGGGTATAGGGAGAGCTGCCCTCCTTCCACCGTGGGTGAACTTTGAGGCTCGGTGCATCAGGGAGGTGGAGGATTACAACAGAGAGGTTCACGTGCAGGAAGTGGGAGGTACAGCCTCTCTTTCCTGGTACATGGTAGACAGAGGGAGGGACCGGGATGTCGTCCGGAGGAGTTCTTGCCTCTCAGCTCCGGGGCTGTGTTAGTCGGCAGGGTTGCCGTCACAAGGGAGTGCCGTCTGTGTGGTCTGCAACAACCACGGGGTTTAAACAGCAGGACTTCAGTTCCTGGCCATTCTGGAGGCTCAAAGTCCAAGATCAAGTGCTGGCAGCTTCGGTTTCCTCCGAGGCTCTCTCCTTGGCTTGCAGGCGGCCGCCTGCTCGCCGTATCTGCATTTGGCCTTTCCCTCTGCGTGCACAGCCCTGCCGTCTCTCTGCGCCCAAATTTCCTTGTTCGTACGGAGAGTGGGCAGGGTGCAGGGTCCACCCACACATCCTCATCTACTCCTAAGGGTGCTGACGCTGGGGCTTCACCGAATGCACTGTGGGGTGGGGGTGAGGGGAATTCAGCCTGAGTCAGGGAGACTCTTCCGGATGTGGGAATGATGGGAATGTGCAGGTGAGTCTGACCCAGCCCAGAATGGCGGGAGTGGTGGGGGGACAGGCTGGTGGCCCGTCTTCTCAGGTGTCACTGAGGAAGGCAGGGACCCACGGGCCATGCTGGTGCGGGAAGCTGCTGAGACACAGACGTGCCCATGTGCACCCCAGCAAGCATGCGTGAGGATGTTGCCCAGGACAGTGGGCCACCAGGGACCTGCGTCAGGACAAGGAGGACTGTGAATCCGACACAGGTGACCCGACCGCGGCCTCCAGGACAGTCCTCTCCCAGCGTCTGGAAGTTCAACTGCCATTGACTGCGCCTCAACCGCCGAGACCGCCCGTACCTGGAAGACACCATGTGAGCGCCCAGCCCCTCTGTCTGTGGGCCCAGGCCGCCCACCCAGGCCCTCTGCAGCCACACGCCCCTGTGGGAAGGAGCCGCGGGCAGCACAAAACCTGAAGGACTGGAGACTTGCCTGGAAGATGGAGTTGGGAAGAAGAGCCCTGGTGTCCAACCCAGGAGATGGGGCCGCGTCAGGTGCCCCTAGGTGTTTCCCTGAAACGCGGTGGGCTGAGCATCCTGAGGGAGATTGGGGAAGTTTCAGAACCAGAAGCTACTTGTCTCTGTGTGCCAGAGCAGGAGCATGTGCTGAATGAGGACCTCGATCCAGCTGCCCACCCCAGGCACGGGGCTTGTCTGTCTGGGGCACCGGCGCCACGTCGCTGCCAATCGGCACTTTTAAATGAACAGTGTCTCCAAGCTTGTAGTGACTTCTGCGCTACATCACATCCCTCCCCAGCTTTAAAATACGGCTTGCCTCTGCTAATGGCATTTTGCACAAATGTTCAGCTCTCTGTATTCCGGATAATTCCATAAAGCAAGTCTCCAACCTTACAAAATAGTCGTGAAGGTGGACTAGCCTCCAAACCCAAATTCATCCACCCACTCAGTCAGATGCCATGTCCCACTCAGGACCCCAGAGTGGGTACCACGTTCTTTCCAACTCTGCCCAGCGCTCTTGGCTTCGTATCCTGCTTGCTTTTTCTCCTGTAATTCCAGATCAAGAGCTATCAGCCCCTCCCTCTAGCCCCTACCTTGGCTCACACTCTTTGTCACACCTGGTGTCCTTGCTCCTCCCGTCCATGCACCTGAACGCTCAGGCCAGGTCCTCCCTGATGCCTCTGCTCATATTGGTCCCCTTAGAGCATCCTTCTTCACCTCGTTGGTACTGCAGGGTGAATCATTTACGGTTCTGTACCTTCCAGTACCTCATCATTGAACATTTAGTCTTATCTGCATGTGATAGACGTAAATACCAATTCAGCACCTGCTGCTAATATGATTCTACAGGATGATAGGCAGATAGGGGATAGACAGCGGATAAATACAGACACCCATTTCCTACACACACGCGTGAGCATGCCTGTGCAACTCGTCCTGGTAAGCCTACGTCCCCTCCTCAGAAGCAGTCGCGTCTCTACAGCTCACTGGCTCTGCGCTCCCCAAGGCTGTGATATAAACAGATGGTAGGCCCTCAACAGGTGCTTTTCGACTGATCCTAGATCAGACACGACTATATCGTGTAAGGAAACATACCGATAGGAACGAAAAATGAATGGTGGTGTTGACTTAATTTAATTTTCAGACTCACTCTTCCACCTCTAGTATTTCGTGAGTTCTTGTTATTTCGCCAGCCGGCCGCTGTCCCGGGCCCAGCGCCCACTGCTGCCGCTCCTGGCTCAGAAGCGGGCGGCAGGCTGCGTCGGCCCCGTCCCCCACCCCTGGCGGTGCCCCGTGTGGTCACTGGTGTGCAATTTTGACTCCATCACCCCGTCGAGCCAAAGGCAGAGAGAGGCAGCAAGAGTAAACCCCCTTGGACACTCCATGACTTTAACACTAGCCAGCGCACACGCAGCACTGCCTGCCATAGAAACGCTTGCCTGCTCTTTGCAATTAAATTGGCTCCGATGATTCAGGCGCTTTGGGCGGCCCCGGCCCGGCGGTATTGGACTCTGAAATCTCGGGCCGGAACGGGCTGTGGGGGCACAGTTCCACCCTGCACACGCCGGCAGCTGCCGCCGCCCTGAGACAGTCACCAGAAAGGAAGCCAGTCCTCACAAAGTCTCCAAGGAAGGCACTTCACGGTCCTCGTAGATGGCACACCCCAGTGTCCCCCCGACCTGCGGGGGGCAGCCCTCCCCTGTCCTCCTGGTCACCCTGTCCTACCTGAAGTGCGGCCCGTGGAAGACAGCCCTCTGTGCAGGCCACAAGCTAATTAACTGCCGGCGTGGACCTAGGACTCACAGAGAAGCCCAGTGCTCCTCTCGGGGACCTGAAATCATTCTTGCTCCTCACGTGCAACATCTAAGGGGAAGACCCCACCGGATTTCCGGAAGGGATTCCCTTGTGCTGTGGCCGTCACAGCTGAGGTGTTTAAAGCTCTCTTCCCACAAAGGAAATCCACTGACTGAGCATGAGGGCGGCAGGTGCCTCCACCAAGTTGAAATGGGGGGCAGGGTTGGGGCTGGGGGGGCAGAGAAACTAAGTGGGGTGCACTGGAGCGAACATAAAAGGCAGAAGTCACACTCACGTGTGGCCGCTTGTCCACGTCCACTGACTCTCTCCTCACTGTTTTGTTGGGAAGTCCAAGGTCGAACCTGCAGCAGCTGCCCGCCTGCGAGTTATGAGAAAACAGAGGCAAACCGGTGGGACAAAGGCCAGCCTCGGGCGCAGCGGTGAAGCCAGGAAGAGGTTGTCCCTCTTGTCCCCTCTCTGCCAGCTCGACCTTTCAACTCTCAGGATCCCTTTGGAGGAACGTGTGAGAGTAAGAGCTTGCAAGCTCGTACAAACATGCCTAGCTTGGGCACCATGCAATAAAAGACTATTTTTCCAAATATTTCTCTGAATCTAAGAGAATCAAGCCTATCTGTGAAACGGTCCATCCTCAGCCCAGTTTCACTAGAAAGGAAAATTAAATAATTAGCTTGGGTCATACTGCCAAGCAGGGCTCAGCCCCACCCAACAGCGCCCCCCACCCCACCCCACCCCCCACAGGACAGACACGGCCCCGGGGCGGAGCGCCAGCGAGTCTGGGACCGGTTTTCCTTCCCTCCACCTTCAGTAGGGTCAGCGCTGCGGGTGGCTGCAACTCCACGTTCCTCGGTGGTCGGTGGTCAGTGGTCAGGGGTCGGGGGTTGGGGGGAACTGGGGCCCAGAGGGAAGTCTGCTCCAACCAGGAAGGAATTCGGAGACAGTCTTCCACCCGTGGTCTTGTCCCCGTCACCGCAGAGCACAGAGGGCGTGGAACACAGAGGAGGGTCTGGAACTTCGGTCTTTGGGCGTGGCTCAGAGGATGGACCCTACTCTGTCCCAACAGCAGCAGCTCTGGCCTTGACCTGTCATTACTTGCTGCCACCCCAGCCCCCTTGACACCGAAGTGGCCGTGGCTTCTACCTATGAGCTTTCTCCCACTTCTTCCCGGGCTTGGTCAGATCGAGCCAAATGTTATGACTCCGTGACGCGTTTCTGGAAGTTTAATTCACTGTGAACACATCTGTGTTTCTGTGGCACACGACGGTCATATTTTAAACTTTTTAAAAGACTTATTAGTGTAGCAGACGTTAGAGATGGACTGTGTCTGCTTTTCCTCTGGGGTATTTTATGACTTTTCCTCCCGCCCTACTCTGCCCCGCTCCTCACAGAAACCCAGCAGGCTCTGCAAATGCACCCCGAGGTTCTCCCTTTATGAGTACGAGCTGTGAGGCTTCTTGTGTACAGTTCTTCATGGTGACCGAAAACACTTGTTCCGCGGACGTGGACAAGGCAGCTGCGTGTTCCAGAGGCCGTGGGCGTGGCTGCGTCCTTGTCACCATCGGTCACCACCAGGGCACCCGCTGGGGGCAGGCTGCCGTGCTCGGCTGCAGACAGCCCGCCGCCTGGCCGCTCTAGCCACCCAAGCCTGCAGTCGGCCCCCAAGCCTCGCGAGTGAAAGGGGCTCGGCTGTGATCGGCAGGGAGGTTCAGGCCCCGCAGTCAGACCTGAGCTGCCCTCCTGCCCTTCTCCCGCCGCACGTGCGTCTCGGGTGTGTCTGACCCCCGCTGCGCCAGCAGCTCACGAGCGAACATGAACTTGCCTGAATGTCGATGGCGTGGCTGAGTCTCGGGCAGGGAAAATGGGCTGGGAAGAGCAGTGGGGAGTCCGCCCGCAGAGCACTGAGCCGGGCCCCAGCTCCTCCTCCTCCTGCTGTATGGCCGAAAGCCGGTAACCGTTAGCAGTGCGCGATCGCTGGCCGCGAAACCCTTCACCGGGGCGGAGTTTCTTATGCGACGTCTCCAGAAAATGACGTTCTGAGTAATACTTTTCAGTAGCCGTGGGCAGCTTCCTGTCTACGCCCAAAGTGCCTCCCCCCCGCCCCCTAAAGAGCGATGTTCCTGCAACAAGACAAGCTCGTCCCTCTTGCGTCTGAAAACCTTCCGACCCTTTCTGACCTTCAGAGCACATATAATCTGGGGCCTTTAGAAACTCTCACCAAGCCCATGGGCCGACTCCCCGGTCAGCTCATGCCTCTCCCTCTCACACCCCGTCTCGCCCTCCTCTCCACCTGCGTCCTCCGTTGCAGCCCCGAAGACCTGGTTCAAGGTTCCCCTTCCCGAAGTCCCCTAGGGAGTTTGTCACTCTTCCTGGGTGAACACCGAATACTGTTGTGGATACACCACTCGACTACGTCCTCCCTCCAGACTGAGCTCCCCCAGGGCCGGGGTCAGTCTTCTCCATCTTGTAGGACCCTCCTGGCCCGGCACCTGGCCAGGTACAGGCTAGAAAGGCAGCGCATGCAGGGTCGGCAGGAGGAACACCTGCTTGGGTGAGGGTGGTGGGGTGATGATATCGGTGTCATAATTTATAGTTTTAATTCGGACCCTTCAGCTCAAATGTCATGTGATGTGCATGAGCGTGATATCATTGTGCCACAGAATTACACGCTTATGATTTTGTAATAAAATAGATTCTAAAAAACACAGGGGTGTTATTTGTGCCGGCCCCTGTATTGACTTCAAAAATGGCTGCATGAAAAAACGCTTTCCTTTGAAATCGTGGGAACCATGATCTCAGGCCAGAGGGAAGCGTCTTCAACTATTCCAGATTGCTTGCTTTGACTACGTCAAGCACGTCAGACCTCCCCCCAAGCACCGGCATAGCATCATAAAGCAAGGTGAAGTGGGCTGTTCCCCATGTGCCCGGCGCTTCTTCACGGCAACGCAAAGGGCAAGCATGTGCAGGGCGTGGTGCTGCGGTGAGCAATCCCGAAACGTCAGCCTTCAGAAGAGAAATGGATCCAAATCCTGTCACCCAGCCCCCAAAGGGGCACGCACTTCCGACACACAACATCCTCTTCACGGGAGCGATGTAACACTTAGCAGCCGGGAAACGTCCAAGCCAAGGGTGGACGCTCCTCGTCGGAAGGAGAGAAACGAACGCTGGTTGGTTAACCTGGCACGTCCCATGCCTGTTTTGCCAACTTCTCATTACGCAGGCGGCTCCTGTCGCGGACGTCATATCATTCCTTCCAGAGCACCTGAGAAATCGGATTTGAAACAGGCCTGGGACTTAGTCATTCAGATCAGATTCTCCAGAACGCCCAAGAAATCAATCAGTCCGTCCCCCACCGAGAGAGGAGCGCTGAGGCCGCCTCATGAATGATGGAGCAGCGGGGCTGACTCTCACCCCTGCACGTTTCTGGGGCGATTCATTAAGAAAAAGATCAATTTGTAAAATCCTGGAGGTTATTAAGTTGTTTAACAGCCGCTCACAGAGTTTGTCACAGCAAAGCAAATGCCACCGTCCGCCACGGGCAGGGGGAGCAGGGTGGGGAGGAGGTGGTTCCCTCGGTTCCCCAGAAGGCTTTTGAGAAATGGACACGTTGGCCATCAACGAATCGTGTGTTTGGTTAAATTCAGGGCCAGCCAAACCGCAGAAAGGGATGCAGTTAACAAAACAAGAGAATCCATTCTTCACCCTGCAGTTACTCAGTTTCTGGAATGTGCAAGGCGCCCCGCTCGGCACTGGGAGGGGTGGGGGGAGTGGGGGAGAGCCCAGGGCCACTGCACCCTCGGGATCGGAGGCAGCGGGGAAGGAAGTCGCCTCGACATCTTAGCACGGCACGGAAGGCACCGGACATGCATGGGGTTACTGAACAGGGGTTGAGGCGTGGACCCTGGAAGCAGGCCGTCTGGGTTTGAGTCCTGGACCTGGTATTGACTAAGAGCATGAACTTGAGAAAGTCATGTGATGGCTGTGCCTGAATTTCCTCGTCTGTAGCACAATTAACAAGAATTCGCACGTGTGAAGTGTGTCGGGCTGCGTGGGAAGTCTGCGGAGAGGGGCGTGACTTCCTGTGGTGTGAGGTTTGCGGGAGAAGGACCAGAGGGAAGAGCAAGGGGGGTCGGATAGAAACAGCATGGACACAGCCTCGGGGAGGCGGGGCTTCCCCCCCGAGGGGCGGACGCAGACAGAAAAGGCTCTCGGGTTCACGGAACGCCGCCTAGCTTGGCATCACCGATGATGCCGCAGCCCCGTGGGCCGTGGTGGGCGGCCCAGTGTTATTGTGGGAAAGGCAGACCTGGGGGAAAGGCTCGGGACTCGTTCCCACCGACATCTTCAGTCAGCCAGGAAAGCAGATAAAATCACAAAGAGAAACACCGTGGAGGGAAAAGGCAGGAGGTGCCCTGGCAATGAGCATCGATAGCAACATCCATGGAGGCAGGAAGGTGGAAGCTCATCAGGACAGGAAGGGCGCCTTCTACCCCAGCTGCATACTCACTCCCGTTCAGCGTAATTATGAACATGTCCAGCCTCCCTCAAACGGGAGTAGGTAACCCTTCAAACTAGCATAAGCCATAAAAGGGAGCGGATTCTAAAGAAAGCGGTTGTTTTCCGATGAACTTGAGGGTAGGAAGCCCTGAGGCGGCGGAGAGCAGCCAGGAGCTGGGTGTTAGCCCCCCCCCCCGCCGCCGTGGGGTGTGCCCGCTCTCACGCTCTCCCTCTGCTATGTGGCGGTCTCCGGAGAGGGTGCGTGTGGTCTCGGTGGACACCCGAGGGTCTGTCCTGTCTCTCCCCATGTCCCCTGGCGTACCCCACGGACCAGCACCTCACCCAACGCAGGACGCCCATGAGCCTTTGCAGGGTGCATTGCTGCAAGGTGGGACGCTGCTTGTCTAGACACCCCCACTGCGCCCGGGCGTGCACCTCAGCCCGCCGTGAGAGACTTGCAGTGCCCAGGGTGCCTCAGCTTCTCCAAGTCCCGACACGTTATCTTAAAGGAGGCCCTACAGAGTCCAGCAGAAGTAATGCCTGCTCGAGTGAGGTTGGTCGGGTAATAATAGGGGTGTAGGAATTTATAGTCCTCATTTGAACATTTCACCTAAAACATCACGTGGTGTGCTCGAGTGTGATATCGTTATGTTACAGAAGGACATGCTTATGATTTTGTAATCAGAGAGTTTGCAATAAAAAAAAGGGGGGCGTTATTTGTGCCGGACCCTGAATGTGTTTCAAGAGCAATTTGACTTGAGTTTGGGGGAGCTGGTGCCCAGGCGATGAATCAGCGACAGCCCCGTTTCGTCACCAGCTGTGTCCCTGTGACAGCTGTGTGTGTTGTTAGGCTGCTGCCCCCCCCCACCCTCCGCTCCTCAGACATGTAATGTTTGCGCCTCTAACACTTTTTCCATGTTGGGGGCTCCCAGGAAGTCTTTCTGCGCCCCTGTCGTGGATCCTGCATTCGGAGCCCAGGGGGACGTGGGTCTGTCTTCACTAGCAAGTCCCCTCCACAGCCACCCACCCACCCGTTCCCACCCCCTGAGGGTCCGCCTGGGCAGGCTCTCTCCCAGCAGGCCCCTCCCCTGCTCGGCTCAACCGTGACAACGGGCAGCTCAGGTTGAAGTGCACCTGCTCTCCCTGCAGGTAGGTGGTGACAGTATGGGTTCCACCCCCGGCTTCCTGTGAGTGTGTCAGGTCGTCCGTCTGAGTCTGGAGACCACCACTGCCCCGTGCTCTGCCCCCTCAAGGACGCCCCTCAGGGCCCGCACTCCTGGCCAAGCTGAAAACCCACGCAGAGCCCTGTCCCTCCCTGGCCCCTGTCTCTCCAAGTTCAAATCCCAGGGGAGAGGCGTCTGCTGCCGCGACGTGAAAACCGATCTGGAATTTTCCTGAGCTCGGTCCTGCCCTTGGCAATCCTCAGACTTCCTGTCGACAGTTCCCTCTTCCACAGCTCTCCGCCGCCGCCTGCTCGTCCTCTGCGCTGGGCTGTCTCGGGCCCTGTTAACCCCAGATTTATTCGCTCCCTTGTCAACCACTTACGCCGCCAACCTCCCGAGAGGAGAACGCATCGCCAAGAAGAGAAACCCGACCGGACACACACACAGGAAAATAAGTCCAACAGCAAACATTTGCTAGAAGTGAGGGCTGGTCGACGGTGCTAGAGCCAGCTGGTCCCCGACCCACCCCCACCCCCAGCCCCACCCCCGCGAGCACATGCTGCGGATGCACTTGTGGAAGGTGTGCGAGCAGATCTCCTTGTTGCACCGCCCGTGTGCACAATCATCGCCTCTCTGAGCCCTGAGCGGAGCTGTGAACGTGCGCAGATTACCTGGGCTGGCTGCAGACACGCACACCAGATTCATATTCGCCAAAGTGAATGGGCTTTAAAGTGAGGCTGAAATAGATCCTTTCAAAAATCTAAGACATAGGCCTTGGAAGGGCTTTTTTTTTTTCTTTCTTTTCCTTCTCTGTCCTTTTGCTGGCTCCCAGGGAGAAGAGTACAAGAAAATAGTTATTAAACCAGAGAGAACAGGGTGATTGGGCTGCAGTTACTGAGCCAGAGAGCTGGCAGGTGTCAACGGAGCTGCAGAGGTGACCAGCGGCTTGGGACCAGAAATAGAAGTCAGAGCAAATGTGTCTACGGAAAGTGTCTAGGCAGCCCCCTCGGCCCCACGTGCAGAGTGGTTCTGAGATCCAGACGGAACCTGTCTCAGCTGGCCTGCGGCCAGTTCCACGGATGCTCCCCTCTTGGTCTTTCTTCCCAAACGTCGTGCTTCCAAATCACCCCACTTTGTCTGCCGGCCTGGTGCCCGGGGCTCCGTTCAGCCATGAGACCAACCCAATGGATGTAAATGAACATGACCCATTTTCCATCCAGGTCACCTGCCAGGTGTCTACAAACACAGATGTACACATTCACACATGCACACACAAGCATGCACATGCACGCACATGCAAGCACACATTCACGTGTGCATACAACCACACGTGTGCATGCACACATGTTCGCATGTGCACACACAAACTCACATGCACACGCGAGCACACACCCACTCATGCTCACACACAAACACACCCCGTGTTCACATACATCCACACATCCACACCCTCACGTACACAGTCACACCCGCGGAGCTAAAATCCCGTCAGCGCTCACAGTGTGCCCAGCACTGTCCAACCCGACTCAGCCCACCCAACTCCCACCTTAGTGTACGCTCAGCGACCCCACGTGGGACCGAGTGCCATCGCCTCGTTTCACAGAGAGACTGGGACCTTGTCCCAGGCCACGCAGTGGGCATGGAGGCAGGCGGGGCGGGCGGGCAGCCTGGCTTCAGAGTCCATCCTCCTGACAGCCGCCGCCGATGTGCTCGCACATTGCCGATGAGGAACAGGGCATGAGATGCCGTGGGACCCGCCGTGAGACTGTTCGAAGGGGCCCCATTAGCTTCCGTGCATCTGTGGCACAAAGCCTGTAGTTAGCATGCTGCGCACTGACTCGTTTCCGTGCTCGGTGTGGTCTTCTGGGCCTGCTGCGTTCGATGGGAGAGCTACCAGCCCGTGGGGCTGCCGGGCCCAAAGCTGGGGTTTTCCATCATCTTTCGTTCATCAGTTGCAGCTACCATTCAGTATGACGTTAGTTTCCGGCATGCTTCGTAGCGGTCAGACACGGTAACTCACCAACTGCCCCGCCCCCGATAACTCAAGCACCACCAGACACCCCCCACAGAGTTAGTACAGGATTGGTGACCCCGTTCCCCGGGCTGGGTCGTCACTGCCGACCTGTACCAGTCACCCTTCCGCTTGTCTCACTCAACCCCCCGCCCCCACCCCTCCTCTCCGGTGACCATCAGTCGGCTCCCTGCATTTCTGAGTTTATTTCTGTTTATTTTGTTCTTTAGGTTCCAATACAAGTTAAATCATATGGTGTTTGTCAGCCTCTGCCTTATTTCACTTAGCGCAATACCCTCTAGGTCCATCCATGCTGTCACAAATGATAAGATGTCTTTCTTTTTATGGCTGAGTGGTATTCCATTGTGTCAATGTGTCACAGCCTTTTTCTCCACTCATCTGTTGATGGACAGCTGGGCTGCTTCCATATCTGGCGACTGTGAAGAACGCTGCAGTGAACATAGGGGTGCAGATGTCTTTTCAAAGCAGTGCCTTAGATTTCTTTGGGCAAATACCCGGAAGTGGGGTGGCCGGGTCGTATGGTAGGTGCGGTTTTGAGTTTTTGAGGACTTCCCACGCTGTTTTCCACTGATGAATCCTGAGCATCATTATCTTAGGAAAATATTTTAGGAAGAAATATTTTAAAATCAATGCCCATGAGAATAGTTCCTGTGGGTTGGATAGGCCTGTGTGTGTGTGTGCTCAGATTTTATATGTGATGAGAGAAGAGAAAGCGAGAGAGAGAGAGAGAGAGAGAGCGCGAGCGAGCATATAGGGAGGAAAGAAGGAAGAAGGCTCTCCCCTGAAGCAAAAATAAAAATATTCTAACCTATGCAGGTAATTTATATTTTTCCCATTGCCCAAGCTCCGTAACAAGCCCTTCATGTTCTGTCCTGTCCTTTGTGGAAGACGCTCGTTTGAACAGACTTGAAAAGCAGTGGCTACAAATATTCTATTCTATGCAGACCTGTTTTCTGAATTCAAAAACTTGGCTGGGAGTTCATGAGATTTCGGAGGGAGTGTGATGCTCACCCCCAATCGGCAATTGCGCTGTGTTAAAATCTAGAACGTCTCCATGGTCACCCCAGTCGCCACGAGAGCCCGAGTTTCCCGTTTCCCGGGACGTGCTGGCACGAAGCTCGTCCCGTGGGCGTGTTCCCACGCACTCCTGTGCTGCACACCTGCAGTGGCACCTGGCCGTCAGCTCTCAATGGAAATGGTGTCCATCTGTGCAGAGAGAAGAACCGTGGCCTGGCCAGCTCCTGTTTGTTAAGATGTGGCCAAGTAGAAATTCCTATTTTAAGAAGCCTTGATATCTTTTCCTTCCATCCATCTTTGCTCCTCACAAAGAGCACTTGGAATTGAGGGAAGAAGTGCATATTAACGGTTCACCTGCGAGTGGGCGAAAGTCAGCAACGACAAAGCCCCCCGCTTCCAGCAAGCCCCCTACTGCTGGTCGTCTTTACCCCACAGACGTCCTCTCTGTGAGCGCAGCCGGCCGCAGCCTCACCACCGCACTGGGAAAAGGAAGCCGCCGCCCTGTGCGGAGACAGAGCACTTGGTGCGTGAGAAGAAGACAGCGGGTGTCGGGAGCCACTCAGGGCGCAGCGACCGCGGCTGGGAAGCTTCCTCAGTTAAACGGAATGGGTGTGCCAAAGCAAAACCGAGAGAAGAGAGCCCTCCAGGGGCTGCTGTGGCTCATATGGAAACCAAAATCTGTAGTGCTTTGCGGGGGCCGACATCAGCCAGTTTCCACAACCTCAGTGGCTTCCAACGACAGAAGTCGACTGTCTCACTGTTCGGGAGGCTGGAAATCTGAAACGCAGGAGTCGGCAGGGCTGTGCTGTCTCCGGGGCCCGCAGGAGCATCCTCCCTGTCTCTCGAGCTGCTGGTGGCCCCACCAGCCCCGTCTAAGCCTCTGTCTTCGCCTGGCAGCCTCCCGAATGCATCTGTGTCCAAAGGTCCCTCCCTTTGTGAGGATGCCAGCCATTGGATCGGGGCCACCCACGTGCAGTGTGACCTTGCCTGGTCACACGGCACTTGATTACATTGCAAAGACCCTATTTCCAAGGAAGCCCCCCCCCACAAGGTTCAACACACCACACTCTGAGGTGGACGCTGTGTTCTCGGAGAACCCAATCCAAGCTAGTACCGTTCGGTGGGCGGGAAGACGAGATCATGTCCTGTGAGGTCACCGGCTGTAGGGACTCGTCTCTGTGCCCTCAGGTCCGGCGTGATGTCATGTGGAGATGTCACACATGTTTGCGGACTGGGGTAGATGGACAAATAAATAGCAAACGAGGTGATGACTCTCGGTGATGAAAAATCGACACGTGCACATGGAACCCGGACAGGAACGGCTCCGTCGCACCGGACCGCACCTTTGGCTCACCTTCGTGTCTGCTCGGGGATCAGCCCGGTTGGGACTGAGGATTCCCATATTAACCTGGAGGAAAGACACCATGGGGCCCTCAGCCTCTGTTGGACCCCTCTGCCCCCACGCCCGGCTCTGAAATGGAACAACACCGTCAGGACACCCACGTGGAATTTTCTGGGTTAATCACAGGGCCCTGTCTCCCCTGACGTGCGCGGAAATAAGACAGTTTCTTCCGAAGCAGCATTTCCAATTAAGGAGAGAGGGCAGGGAGCTGTCTTCATTTTATGTCAGGCTCTCCCGGTTGTTATGCTGTTTTTCCGGAGTCTAGAAAGATGTGTCAGAAGGTGTTTTTTTTTTTTTTTTTTTTTTTTTTCTTTAGCGTTTTCTTGCTGCAACAGAGCTGTGGTGGATTATAAGGTTAGTTCTGCCATTTAAGACCATGAGTGACGTCCTCCTTGTCCTGATGAAGTGGAGGGGGGCTGGAGTCAGCCCCCTGGGTGTGAGGGGCCCACCACGCCCTCCCTCTCGGAAGCTTGTCGTCCTGCTGAGGGGCCGAAGGGCCGCAAACAGGGAATGGGGGGGGAGGGGGTCCGGGAACCCAGAACCGTGCCCAGATGCCCAGCGCGAGGTGCCATCACGATCCCCTCCTGGACGCCCTCCTCTGTCCCCCGGACGACAGCTCCTGCGCCTTCCACACACTCGCCCCAGCTGCCCTCTCTTCCCTGTCACTTCCTACGGGACCCGTGGCATCAGACGTGGGCGAAGGGCACTCATGTACAAATCCCATTGTGTCAAAACTAGGTGTTCCGGTTTCCTCATGGTTGACGCAGTCATTTCCGTTGACCTGTTGATTTTGGAGGTCATTCTCAGACACTCGGGTACCACTGTCTCCCTAGGAGAACGCAGGGCCACGTTCTCCACCTCGCCGGCTCTTCCCATCCGTGAAGAAAGGAGGGACGGCGTGGCAGGCAGCGGGATGCGCACCCAAGACATCCCGTCCCAACCCCTGTAGCCTGTGCACTGTCCCGGGACTGAGCGAAGGGCCGTGGCGGTAGCAGGTGGACGCTCTTGCTGGCCGGCAGAGCCCCGGCCTGCAGGTGCGCCGAGCACCATCGCAGCCGTGCCTCCCGGGCCGGTGGGCGAGGCCCTGTGGCCAGAGCAGGGCAGGAGCCAATGACCGTGGCCAGACCCCAGGCCAGGAGAGGGGAAGGCGGGTCCTCCCTGAGCCTTGGGGAGACGCAGCCCAGCCCACGCCTCCCTTTCAGTGCGGCGAGGCTCACTTGCGCTGGACTTCTGCCCTCAGCACAGTAAGTCAAAACCTGTTCTTTCAAGCCACCGACTTTGCGGGCATTTTTCAGGGGAGCCGTAGGAAACTAGCAAATGGGCGCCGGTTATTTGAATGACCACAGCTGCCTTACCATTCGCCTAGAATCCACTGGGCTGTCCAAATTCCGGCTCCACGGCACCGCCTCCCCCCAGCAGCATTCCAGCGCCGCCGAAAAAAGTCACCCGTTTTCCCTTCTAAGGGAACCGGTCCCCCGTCTCCAGCTTTAAAGGGGGAGCATGATAAGTCGAACGTGTGATGGGAAAGATACGGGAGGGGAAGCGCCGCTCGATCTATATTTAAAGTTGAAGCGTGAAAATCGACACCTCGGATGGGGAGAGCGATCCTCAGAAAGAGGTTCTTCAGTCAGGAACGGAGACCCCGTCTCCTCTTCCTAGATCTTGCCGTCAGATTGCAAAGGGGACGGAGCCACCGGCAGGAAAAGGGGCAGAGCGCCGGCCGGCTGGTGCCCCTGCAGAGCGCTGCCCTCCATGAGCAAGAGGACACGGCCCCCGGTGCCGCCCCCGGTGCCGGCCAACAGCCGAGCGTGCGGGGCCGTGACAGATCTGGACACCAACTGGGCAGCATCCTCTCGGGCTCAGTCCACGCTGCTGCTGGTGTTTGTCCTTTTACCTGGTGATAAAACCTCTGTAAAAAAAACACCCGGGGAAAGGTCAGCAAGCTCAGGGCCGCAGACTGGCTGTGAACAGCAGTCAGGGTCGCGTCCCATCAGTACAAACCCTGGGGCCACGCCACAGAGCCACGTGGTTGCCGAGGCTCCCGGCCGGGTGGGGCGAGAGAGCTCCGCAGAGAAGGACCTGCCAAGCTTGCCGTCCCCTCCGTGGGGGGCGTCCCCACGGGGCCTCGCTGCTGGAGCTCGGGGTGCACGCACCAGGAAGCAGGCTCGGAAACGAGGCGTTCGACTCATGCAGGGCTGGACAACGTAGGCACCTCTCGGACGGGGGCCAGTCTTGATTTGTAGCGTATTTCTGACTCACTGGTAGTGAGCGCGTGCACAGACGCCCAGCAATGTTCTAAGAGTCAAAGCCCACTGAGCACCTGCGCCTCAGAAGGGGCCTGAGCCGTTCATCTGTCAAAAATAAATTCCGCCCCAACCTAGTCTCTGCTCCTGTGGGTGAGAGACTGGAAACAGCGGGGGTGTTTGCTCCGGGGACGGGGGAGGGGGAGGAAGTGAAACGACAGAAGCAAAGACTAGGCACCCAGATTTCCGCTCGGTAATTTTCACGGTGAGCCTTTCCTTCCTGCTAGAACACAGGTGGCGAGCACCAGGCCTGCGGCCCGAATCCCGCCCTCCTCCTTGCTTTATCCGGCCGAGGGCTTTGTTTCCTCCCGGCGGCAACACCGAGCTCCTGGCCCCTCGTTAAGGAGCGGTTACATGTGTACAGTCCTAACGTCGCATTCAGCCCTTTGAAGGTGACTGCGAGGCTGATGTGGCCCCCGGGGACAATGACTTTGACGCTGCTCTTCACTAGGACATTACACCACATCACACTAATGACCTGCCCCAATCTGTCACTGGCCCCCGCTGGGCAGCCCGGCGTTCGGTGTTTCTTCAGTTTCGGCGTAAGCGGTCACAGTGTCGTGGCCTGGACACAGCCCTTCTAACAAACACTGTCACCTCCCTGCTGCCACCAGACCCTGCCCCACCCTCCTGCCAGGGCCCCATGACATGGGCAACCCAGCAGAGGTGATACTCTCTCAGGGCGCATCTGAAAATAGCTTCTTTAAAAGAAATATTTTTATATAACCCGCCGCCTGCGGGGCAGGAACACCCACCCCAGGAAGCCAACCCCTCGCCCTGTGTGAGTCATGTCACCAGTCTCGCAAGGTGAGGAAACCAATTCCACACCTCGCCGGGCACCTGCCGCCGGACAGGGCCACCGGAGGGTTTTGATCATCCTCACGGTGAAGTCTGGAAGGATCCCGGGGTGGGAACAAAGAAGGGGGGCGGAGCTCCTCGAGATCACGCTTCGCAGCTGTTTCCTGGAGTCGTGATCATCCAGGTGTGCGGGGAGCTGCTGGACTCCCCAGGATCAAACCGCCCCCCAGCAAAGGAAATCGGGACCAAGCAGAGAAAGGCTGTCCTTGGAGCTGCAGGAAGCCGCAGCCCAGAAACTTGAAAGTTGAGCCCCGACACGCGCAAGCTCTTCCGAATGCACCGAAGAAGTCTCCCCATAGTTCTGTCGCTGATGAGTGAGCCCGAAAGGGTTTGGCTCCCCTGCGGGGACCCTGAAAACCTCCAACCCCTGCCTCTGAGGATGGTGATCAGGCTGCAGCCCCTCGCGGCACCACGCAGGACCCTTAGTTCCGCTGAGATGATAAACAAGAGAAGTAGCCCCTTCCCCGATGAGCCAGGTGGACTGGGGCGCGTCCAGAGATCAACGAGGAGGAAGGCCTGGTCAGGGCTTCCCTGTTCCCAACGCCAAAGCCCGTGAGAAAATTGGGACAATGAGATTTCTTCCTGAAAGTCTCCCTTCAAGTTTAAGCATTTCAGAGCAAATTCAATAAAAAGAAAAAAATTAATCTAATTTTTGTGCCGGCAAGGCCCATATAAATCAGCACAAGACCTGAAAAATTGAAGAGGCACTGGTTTTTTATTGAATCCATAAATCTAAGAAGTTAGCACTTAAGGAACAATTTTAAGTGTTTCTTTCTCTCTTTTCAACAATTAGCGTGAGAACAGCCCTGGCGATTGAGCCCAAGGGTGAGAGAGCCGTATTCAAATCCCGGAAGCAAGAAGCATTTGGGGACAGACTGTAAGCTCAGTACAGCTGCGGAGGACTCTGAGCTCAAACCCAACGGTCAAACGCGTTGGGATTCGGGTTCCCTTCCACGGGTTCGGAAACCCCGGCGTCCGTCACGGCCACAGAGAGGTGCTCCGAAACCGGTTTCTTTTTCGGTTGAAACACTTAGGTTCCAGTTTGGCACAAAGGTGCTGACAGGGGAGCTTGGAGGTGGCCTCCTCGAGAACCCCCATCCTCGCTACGCAGCTGGGCCAGTGAGGGGCAGGCGGCCGGTCTCCCGGGGGTTCAGGCTCTGGAGTTTGTCCTGCGTCAGCCTCCGCGTCCTCAGGCCAAGCGTCAGCGTCACACAGCAGCTTGTGAGAAAGGCAGGGTCTTGGGGATCTTCTTGAGTTTTCTGTGGAGTTTCCAACTTCACCGCCATCTCCGCCAGGAAGCTGACATGGGATGAGTTTTCACCCCAAGAGCGATGGGGAAAAAAGAGGGGTGCTAACGAACATTTAACCTTAAATGCTTTAAATTCATCGTCCAGCCTAATCCTACCTGCAACCGTAAGAAGTGGATGCTGCGAACCCTGTTACAGGTGAGGAAACCGTCCCCAACGTCTTCCCTCGTTCTGGGTTCCAAGGTCAAGGGGCAAGCCAGGATCCGAGCTGCAGACCCCACTCCCTGCCCCTGGGAAGCAGAGTTGCTTAGTCTCGGGCTGGCAAACTCAGTGGTGTTCGCGCCTCATTCACCCTGGTTTCCTGGTCACCAAGTCGCAGTGAAGCCGTCCAAATCCTAAGTCACAAAAAGGGCACCAAAGTCACGTTTCTGCTTCGCTCTGCCTTCCTCCATACGAAGGGGACGCTGGTCAACCTAGATTGCGCTCGTACAAAAAAATATGCAGTTGGGTCAGCTTTTTTGTTTAATTGGTGTATTTAGTCTGTTTACAATTACTGTGCTTACTGATGGACTCAGATTCATTTATGCCACCTTCTTTTGAGTTTTCTCTTTTTCATAATTTTCCCTGTGTTCCTTTATTCTTTCCAGCCTGGTGTTTGATTGATAATATTCTCTCTCTCTCTCTCTCTCTCTCTCTCTCTCTCTCTCTCTCTCTCTCTCTCTCTCTCTCTCTGCTACTTGAAGCATTATAGCTCATATTTCTATTCTCTTAGTGTCAATACAAAAATCTTAAACAATTTGACTTAATTTCAAATTTCCCAACGAAGCCTGACATTTTCACTCCTTCTTATTCCTAGAATGTCTTCGTATGGTTTACGCTGCAAACACTGCTCCCCTCTCTGTCTTGGGTGGTGTTACTTCCACTTACCTTAAGATGATAATTTAATTATTTCCACTAATTTTATGATAATTAGCAATTAACAGTATTAAGTTGAGAGCACATAGTTACTTTGGTTCCACTCGTGTCTTCAGGGTAACTTCCCCGAGATTCACTGGTTCACTGGCTCATCGGTCCTTCATTTAGCAGTTACAGTGGGTGATGAACCCACCGATGCCGCCTGTACCCTGCAGGGCAGCCCCGAGCGTCAGGGAGTCAGGGGCTGAGAGCTGCCTTCCCTGGGTCAACTCAGGACGCCTGTGGTCGCTTCTCAGGAGTCTGCTGTCACCTTCATGGTCACCTTTTGAAGGTCATCTGTCTTTTTTTCCTATGTTAACAGTTAAGAGTTCCTGTTGGTTGTCTGCATTTTTATTACTCTGGGTCTAACTGTGGATTTATTTTTATTTTTGTGTTTCACTTTTTTGTGGGCCTTTCTGATCTTTTTATCTTCAGTTCAGAAAAACACTCATCTCTTAAAATAATACTTCTCTGCTCTTCTCTTTCTTTCTTTTTTATTTTTCCCCCTGCTTCTGGAACCCCTAAGGTAGGTAGGTTGGGCTTCTCACTCTATGTTCTGTGTCTCTTAACATTACTCCTACATTTCCCAACTTATTATCTGTCTCCTGAGTACTGGGTCAAGTTCTCGTACCTTTCCCACAGTTCACTAGTTCATTTTTGGCCGTGTTCAAGCTACTGAGTTTATTTCATCGATTACATTTTTTAATTTCCCAAATCTCTACATTAAAAAGAAAATCATCGCATCTCCTGGACACATCTATTTTCGTCCATAATGTCTGTTCTTGCTTTGTGGCCATATTTTCCTTTATGTCCTTGAGGGCTTTGACCACCTGCCCTTTAATGTACCGCTCAGAAGATCATAACCTTGGTAACGCATGTCATCATTTACTGAATTGTGGACGGCTGCGAGTTCTAGTTCGCATGCGTGGAGTTTGAATGGCAAGATCAAATGAGCTATCACCTTGTGTCGTATTTTGTTGATTTGCTTTCTGGTCCTCCCTCTGCACCCACTCTCCCCTGCTTGGTCTTTGTGTAGTTGCTTACGCCGGGGTCCCCAAGTCCCCAGTGAGATACCAGCCTGTTTGGGCAGCTCAGAGTGACCGCTGTGGGCGCTGTCACCAATCAAGTGCCCAGGTGAATACACGGCTTGAGCCACACCCAGCTGTCTGCCTCCTGCCCTGTCCCCGCAGCACCCCGGGGTGGGCTGTGGTCCCGAGAATGATTTTGGCTTTTTGCTCACTCCAGCTGCTGGCTGGACTGTGGAAACTCAGTCCCCTCCCCCACGGAGAGCACGCTCCGGCTTCAGCCCTCTCACTGCAGTTCGTTTCTTTCCCACCTTTGCTCTGTAGGAGACGGTTATCTTCTTCTTCAGGAGCAGCGGGGGCCCTGCAGAAGTTGTTTTTCGGTGTGGTTGCTCTCTGTGCACCATTGGGAGGAGACAGTTTTAGACATAAAGCTACGGCCCCCTGGGGGTCGGGTCCCGCCTCTCTCGCAGCTGAGTTTTTACCCCAGGCAGCGTGTGTTTCCACAGCTGGACTCCTTCGAGAATTCCCCCCTCGGTTCCTGCGGTCACCCGTGCTGAAACAAAAACTCGTTTTTCAGAAACCCTACCCAACAAAGCCGTAGGGCGCGGAGTCACGGCTGAGAGCAGCGCCACCCATGCAGCCGTGGCCCGTCTGTGACCAGCTGGAGGCAAACTGCCACCATTGACTCAAGTGACGGGACAGCGAACAGCACCGAGGTTAAAAGGAGGGAGGGGCCTGCAGCGCCGGTTCCCCGTCCTCCGAGTGGCCTTTTCTGCCACTTGGCTTCCCTGGCCGCCTTCACGCCCACCAGTGCCCCGGCTCAGGGGTCCCAAGCTGTCGTCTTCTCCTTGTCTCTCCCCCCTGTCCCCTGAGAAAGGACCAAACCTCAGGGACTTAAATGTTGTGACTTACGGGTAGGACATTTGAGTGAAGCTCAGACATCGTGGAAACTCACTTGGATAGTGAACAGTCCGCAGCTAACAGGAAATCAGAAATGCTGCTTTCTGCTCAGGATTTTAGTCAGCGAGCCAGTGAGGTGGGGTTCACTCATTCCGAGCGGAAAGCCCTCCGTTTTGCCCTCCAGTGACTATGGGACAAGCCCCGAGAGCGCCGCGCGGGAGGGGCAGACCAGAAGCGCAGAGCATGGCCTGGGGGCCCTGGACCAGGAGGCAGAAAAGGGGGCCCGGTGCCCAGTTTGGCTTGTAAAGGTGAACGGGGGCCGTTGCGTGGCGTCTGTGGCTGCTCTTACAGCAGCAGATCCGAGACCTCTCCACGGAGACCCTGTGGCCTGCGAAGCTGAAAATGGAAGTAACTGGCCGGGCGGCCAAAGGGAGGTCTGAACCTCCTCCTTGGAAGAAGACTCTGAGTCCGCTGGATAGCAGCTTCTGGAAGGGGCGGGCCTCCCCGCCTGACTGCCCCCCAGCCTCCCTCAGTGCATGTACCACCCCCACTTCCCCGCCAACGCTCTTCCTTCCTGCCGCACGGCCCCTCGGCCCCGGAGCCTCAGTGCCCAGGCGCCCCCGTGGCATGGTGCCGTTGTTACACGGAACCTGTGATTCCGTGGGGCCACCCGTCTTCCATCTGCCAGGCCCCCGGCTTCCTGCGGGACCAGCCAGTCCCCGCCCACACCTGTCTCGCACTTCCTGTGGTGTCTCGCAGCTGCTTGAATCCATCATTCATCCAGTCCCTCCAATGAAACAGCACCTACTGTGTGCACCGTGCAGACTGCTGAGTGCAGGGAGACGGAGGGGCACATGGACCAGAAACAGAGGCAAACGGAATCGCACAAGCAATACACGGCTGGCCACTGAGTTTTATTTGGGGCCGGAAAAGAGCGTGGGGTTGATTCTGTCTGGAGGAAATAAGAAAATTTGTGCGGAACCAAATCTGTGAGGCTTCTTTTGCAAATAAAAATATCGCTGTAGCCCTAGCTGGGTGGAGCATCGTCCCAAAAAATTGCAGGTTTGATTCCCACTCAGGGCACATACCTAGGTTACAGGTTCAATCCCCAGGTGGGACACGAATGGGAGGCAACCGATCCATGTTTGTCTCACACATTGATGTTTGTTTCTCTCTTTCTCTGTCTCCCCTGCCCACCATCCTCTCTCTAAAAAAACAAAATACTCCGGTGAGGATTAAAATACATACAACGCTGGGCACAAATAACACCCCCTTTTTGTTATTACAAAATCATAAGTGCGTCATTCTGTAACGCAACACTGTCACCCTTAAGCACACCCTGTGACATTTTAGGCGCAATGTTCAAGTGAAAACTATGAATTATGACACCCCTATTTTTGCCCTGCCCCCCACACTCACGCAGGCGTTACATCTGCCAGACCCCGTAGGCATCACCATGTCTGTCTTACGTGTCCCGAGGAAGCTGAGATATTTTTTGTGAATTCAGGAGAAGCCATTCAAAAAAAGGAGGAAAATACTTTTTCAAAGATAAGAATGTATCACAAATGCGTTGTCCTCCAATGGCTTAAAGTAGTTTTAAAAGCCAAGCATGGCAACATGAAATTAATTAACTCTAAAGAGCACATAACTGATCTCCTGCCCTGAGGAGTTCGTTAACTATTGCTGATTGGGTTTGAATCAGTCAGACTATAGCCTCGCTTCTGCGGAGAAGGTGCCGGAGGACAAAGGGACCTTCGGATAAAATTCCCCGAGAGCAGCAGTGGGTGAGACTCAGCGGCAAATGGCTGGACAGGGGGTGCGCGTGGGTTCCTGGTGATGACGAAGAGAAACGGAGGGAGGCCGCAGGAAAAGGCGGGGCAGGGCAGAAGTGTCCTCCCAACCGATGCAGGAACTCTGTGGGAAGGTCGGAAGTTTTCCACATCAGCTCTCAATCTGGAAAAGAGGTCAGGGATGGTCCGATTGCCTTTATTTGAGAATTGAGAGAACTCTCAAATAAGGATCCAGCGTCGGCTCTTTCCAACCCAGCCCACTCTGTCCACTGGGCGGGGCCCCAGCACCCTGACCACCCTGTTCCCTCTGGAAAGGAGTGGGCCCCGCCCCCGCAGGGGGCTCTGGCCGGGCAGGGCAGTCGCGTTGGAACAAGGCGCGCGTTCCTTGAACATAAAGGATGAAGGTGGGGACTGAAGAAGGCGCCGCTTTGAAAGAATGTAAATCCCACATCCCAGGACGCTTCCCAGTGGGACTAACTGGGCTGGGAGTGTTCTGGCCCCCGCCCCCACCTGCACCTGGAGGACAACTGGACGGCTCAGGTGACCTCGTAGGTTCATGGTGACCGTGGCTTTGGCCACCGGCCACGTTGTATGTACCTGTGACAGGCTGGAGGCCAGAGCCTAGCGTGGAGGAGGTGAGTCTGCAGGCAGAGTGAGCAGACGGACGGCAGGGGATGGGCGGGCTGGTGGAGGGGGGGCAAAGTGGGGAGGGTGAGAAGGGACCCGCGTGTCACTTCAGCTGAGCGGGACCCTGAAGCCTAAGTCCAGCAGCTCGAGTGAGTGGCTCCGCTACCCCTGTGCGATCACTTACCTTCTCTGAGTCCGAGTCCCTCACGTAAAACCCGGGGTCGGGGCACCTGTCTCACCGGGTTGGTGTGGGGAGCGAGCACAGGGAGTGGAAGGTGTATGTGTTGCTCAGTAGCAGGCAGCAGACGCTCAGCAGGTGTCACTCTGTGACGTGGTTGCCGTTCCTGTCATTCAGGTGGAACCTCGGGTTTGGAGGAATTCTAGGAATGGGAAGGCGTGCGGACGGAGTTCTCTGAACTGGCCTGGGAGCCGAGGACCCTCTAGCAGATGTCGGTGTGAGGGGTCCTCTTTCCTACCGGCCGTGTCTGTGATAAAAGCCTGGGTGCCACCCCCGTCCCATTTCCCCACGGCAGCCGCTCGGCCTGCAGGAGGTTTGGGGGGCTCCGCCACAGGGAAGCCTCGTCCCCGCGCTGTGCCTGGTGCCCCTCCAGCCTGTCCACGGCGAAGGGAGGCGCGAGGTCCAGGCCTGCATCGGAGATTCAAGCCTTAACCAATTTCAAAGTCCGTCCAGAGCGAGAAAGGATCTCTGCTTTTAAAAAGACTAATGCAGCCCTGGCTGGTGTAGCTCAGTGCATTGAGCGCGGGCCTGCGAAGCCAGGGATCGCGGTTCGATTCCCAGTCAGGGCACATGCCTGGGTTGCAGGCCAGTTCCCAGCAGGGGGCGCACGAGAGGCAACCACACATTGATGTTCCTCTCCCTCTCTCCTTCCCTTCCCCTCTAAAAGATAAATAAATAAAATCTAAAATAATAAATAAATATAAATAAATAAAAAGTCTAATGCCAATCGGATGAGGTGATCTAAGCAGAAATGAAACTGTAAAGTTCGGAAGGTGCTGATAAGCTTTTGCGGCCCTTAGACAAAGGGGGTCTGCTCTTCGAAGGGGGGCCTGGCGAGCCAGTGACAGTGGGTGTTGAAGGACAGTCACCTACTGAAAGGCCAGGTGTGACACTCCCCGGGAGGCGTGTGGCCTGTGACCGAGGGGCCCTTCCCGCACCCGGGGCGCAGTCACTCTGCCCTGCCCTCGGCCAGCAGCCAACGAGAAACGCCTCAGGGTTTTCTCAGGGAGGTTTTTCAATGTGTGAAGTGAACCGCGGGTGAGCGCTTCTCCACTGGGCCCCGGTTGAGGGTGGCGCCCAGGGCGGGGCGCCCCACCCGGAACTTCAGGACTGACCGCAGGAGCTCGGGGACTGGCCCTCCAGCTGCGGCCGGTCGAGGTGCTGGGAGAGCAGTGGCTCTGTGGGGGCGGGGCCCCTGGGAAGAACCCTTTCTGCAGAAGGGACAGGCTGTCCCTGTGAACAGATGGAAAGCCCCCCACACACTGGGGGGGACACGGCCCACCCAGCTCTGTTTAGCGTGGGAAGGAGGGAGACAGAGGGCGAGGTGCCCACCCAGCTCCGAAGCGATCGAAGGGGCTCGGGCTCCCGGGGACCTTTGTTCTCCGTCTGCCCTCCCCAGGCCACTCAGACCCCCCCACCCGGCTGCGTTTGCTGACGGAGGTTTTCCTCTGCGCTCGGAGACCGTCCACCCGTCCTGGGGACATCTCGGGCACACGCAGATCAGGCCTGTGCCCTTCTCCTTGTGCGCAGGCTCACATCAGGTCCCGGGGCCCCTTCCTGCCCGCAACTGTACCCAAAGTGCCCCCACCCCGGCTGACACCGCTCTCTTCCAAGCCCTGCCCAGTCCCTCCAGCGGCACCATCTCCTGGGGCTCTTCGTGGTCTCTTACATTCCTGCTAGTTTTTAACGCTTTATATCACATATACGACATACAGACAATCCCCCTGTCACTGGTCACTGCAGCATAATTCACAAAAGCCAATAACTACGTCCTAGCTGTTGGGTCTGTGGGAGCTCCTCTCCCCGGTGATAAAAGTCCTCAGGACAAGCACTCAAGCCTGACTGATCCTCTCATACCACATGCACCCGCTGCCCCGGCGCGGGGCACGGCCCACAGCAGCCAGGCGGTAAACGCGTGTCGGCCGAGTGAACCAAGGGGGATGCAAGCTCTTTGTTGGCGGGAGCTGGGGAGCCGCCCGCGTGGCCCCACACAGCCTGGGCCCCGGGCCGGAGGCTTCACCGGCCCCGCCCCCTCCCTCCCGGCCCACATCTGGGCCCCGTGTCTCACCGACCTTCACGTTGGCTGGGGCCGTGTGACAGCGTTCTGCTTGTGGGACATCAGTGCCCGTGACAGGCCACATCCGCGTCTGGTCCCGGAGCCTCCTGCTGCGCCCTCTGTGGCCTCGCTCTCCATGTTGCTGAGAAAGTCCAGCAGGTGCCACTGCCCTGGTGGGTATGGAAGCCACCCGATGGGACAAGCCTGGGTCCCTGGGAGACCACGGCCCACAGGCTCCCCTCGGGCCTTCTCCAGCCGCAGTGGACAAACCACTGAGGCCTGTGGTCACCTGCCAGGGCACGCAGACGGCCCGCCTGGTCCGCATGCTGAACAGGCAGCTTTCACACTCTGGCTACAAGGAGCGAAGCCGTGTTTCTTTGGACGTGGGAACCACCAAATGCCAGACTCACCATCACTGCGCATTCCTCGAGAAAGAACGAGTGCCACCCACTGGGCTAGGACCGCCCGCCCGACCGACGGCCGGGGAGGTAAATTGTGCAGAAGATGGATCCTTGCCGTCCATGAAAGACCCCGGCCACACTTCACGTGTGACAGAACTCTTCACGGTTTACTCAGTGGCTTCAGGAAACACCCAACCGGCCCTTGCAGCATGCATTCACTAGGCACCCTCGTACAATTAGCACAGTGGTTGGCCCTGAGAGTAAGACCCAGCCCCGGTCCTCGTGCAGCTCCTCATCAAGGAGCAAGGACGCGTGACGTGAACTGACGCAACATCAGTTCGGTGGGCGGTGGGGATGTCGCCCATGGAGCACCCTGCGCTCCGGGTGCTCGATGCTGTGCGTTCGACACGCGTTCGCGTCGGCCTGGGGAGGTCCGAGGTTCTTCGCCTGCTTTAACGCCACGCTGCCCGGGAAGGACTCCCGGAGGCCAGTCTGCCCGCCCAGCGATAGCACCGGAAAGGGAGAGCCTCGGCGCATGATCGGGGGCCAGCGGGGCAGGGGTCCAGGGGAGAGGAGGCTTTCACTGACCCCGGAACTGAGAAGTGTCTGGAGGGGCAAGGCAAAAACGTTCAGGGTGAAGGGGCAGAGGGCGCAGGGCAAGAGGTGGTGAGTGTTTGCAAAATGCCGGTGTCTGGGGACGGTGGGCTGGGGGCCACGGACGCCAAGTCTGCGGAGAGCCGTGGGAACCCACAGAGCCCCACGTGCGAGGGCCAAGGGCTGGGGGCGGTTCCCGAGGGCAACAGGAAGTTTAGGGAGCTTTCAGGGAGGAGCGGGTGCGGGGAGGGATATCGCCAAAGTAAGGTCCGCACGGATGTTTATAAACTTAATTCCTAAGAATGCCTGCGCTGGTGGGGAGTTAGTTCACATTCACAAAGAAGTAAGTCCCTTTGTGTCTCGCTGTCACTCGAGACGCATGAACAGAAGATAAATCGCGACATCCACGGAGGCGGCGAAAACATGAAGCACGTTTGTCACCGAAATTCATTTGAATGGATTTCATATCGCACATGCGTAAAACGATCATTTTTCCATGCCTTTCCCAGCTTCCCGAGTTATTACCTTAAAAAGAGGATGGTGCAGCCGTAATTCAGACATCCCCTCCCTTCACTCGTTCCCTCTGGAATGTTTTCTTTTAGAAATATTTCTGGGAGCAATTTTAACCAGCCCAGGTCTCCGGCTTTAAAAGGCAGCCGTTTTGCATGCGCGGCGAGTGCTTGTTCCGAAAACTTCGCACCACAAATCCGTAGTTCACAGTGGGCGCACCCGTTAATACGCGCTCGCAGCCACACGAGGCCCTAGGAGCCATTATTGTATTAAGAACAATGTAAAGACACTTAACCACACTCCGTCTCATCGCGCACATTACCAAGCGCGGGCCGTTAGAAAGAGCTGTCACCGCTCGGGCATAATGGCATGTTAAAGACGACACCCGGTAAACTGCATCGCATTCAGAATACACAAAACTGCTGAATTTTAATCGCCCTTATTCATAGGATGCGGAGCTCTAATGATCCTCAAAACGCGTGGTTTAAATAAGCCGTCTCTATTTCGTTCCATTTAAACCCTCGGTGTGAGTTAATCGGCTTGGGTGGACTCGTCCCTGGCGATCAGAGCGAGGAGAGGTTGGCTTCCGCGGGGAGGGAGGCGCGGTGAGAGGTGAACAAGCCGGCCGCCTCCGGCCCACCTCACTAAGGACACGCCACTCGCCCCCGGCCTGGCCGCGGGGCGGGGGGATTCGGGAAGGACCCGCTCCCCGGTCCCCCCTCGGAAAGCTAGACTCCAGAGGATTTGCCTATAAAAGAATTACAGCTGAACAAGGATGTTGCCAAAGTTACTTCCAAAGTGCAGAGGAGACGTCTTCCGTGTTATTCCGAGACTTAAGTAGCAGGAGCCGTGACCGCACCTCACAGACGCGGAGGTCCCCGCGGCTCTCTCCTGCTGACCCGGCCAGCGGAGCAGGCAGGGCAGAGGAGCGGCGGGCCTTGCCCAGGACGCTCCCGGTCCCGCCAAGGCCCGTCCCAATCTGGTTACGAGAATATGAACGCCGCACGCGCAGATCAAGGACTGACGTTCCGATAAAACGGAATTACCATGTGATCCTTCTTTCTCATTGTTAACACATTGGGCTTTCCGAGGAGCAGGGAAAAGGTGTGAACACCGACTTCATGGACACGGATTAGAGCCCAGTAGAGGCCGCCCGCCAGCCGTGGCTTCGCCCGCTTCCCCCGGTCTGAGCCCACTTCCCCTTGAGCGTCGAGTTCGCAGGGATGACGGGGGCACCTCCTTCTTCGGGCGGTACGTCAGAGAGGGTGGGGAGAGAGCATCCGAGTGCCGTCCTCGGAGATTCTGATCAACCCGTACCAGAAGCTGCCCCTGCTTTTAGGTTTTAATCAATTACTTTTATTGTTTACTTAAATCAGCTTGAAGTTTTCATTTGGGTGTTTTGGGGGGTTTTTTGGCCACCGTAATTGATCGTTGATCCTTCTAATGCACTAACAATTATTTTATAAGTAAGTTGCGTAGTTGGTGTAATAAGTACTTTTAGATTTCCCTTGGTTTCTGCTTCTTCATTCCTGGAGTCACAGGTTCTGGGGATTGTCTCTAGCCTCAGAGACACCCAGGGACACGATCGTGCAGATCCTCTGGGGACACCAATGGCAGGCATGTGAGGAGCACGCTCACACCAGAGCCAGCCAAGGACCAAGTCCTGTGACTTACTGTGAAGCTCCCCGATGGAACAAGGGAAACCTTCATCGGTGAGAGCAGGCCACACCAGGGGGTGTGAGTTCCAGTGACCACGCTGAGGGGTCCAAGCGACCAGCCGGTCATAAAAGCGGCCTGCTGAGGCTGGCACGCCTGCCGCCCGTGACTGCCCCCAAGCACAGGGAGAGGGGACCCCGGACGCTGTGCCCGGGCATCCTGACACCCTGACCCTGCTGCGCTCCGCCTGGCCTGCTGCTCTCAGACCCCGGGGCCTAAAGCTAAACGGTGCCGTCAGAAGCCTGCAGTGGCCAGTAGGTCTACTTGTCCATCCAAACCCAAGGTCGAGCTGCTGCCAGTCACGGAGCAGAATGGCCCCTGTGCCCAGAGGCGAATGAACACGCTTATGAACGGAATGATCTTTCCTTGAAAATGCAGCGGATTCCAGAGAAAACTTTCGGTGAACACGTTAACTTGCGCACACCCGGGAACTCCCGATTGTGTTCCATTTCCCACCCTGCTCTCCCTCAGTATCCCTCCTCTTCCCATCGTCCTGTGGGTGGAAGGCCATGTTCCCGAAAGTCCCCACCCCCCGTCTGAGTTCCTCCGCCCCCTCCTCGTGTGACTCCTGCCGCACCCCCTCCAGGCAGGCGTGTGTTTCCATGGTGCCTCTCTGCCCGCACGTCCTCGCCAGCCCGCACACGCAGCGGCTCCTCACCGAGCCCCCGGCCACGTGGGGTAAACCTCATGGGAGGCGCTGTGTTTCAGTCCTGCAAACCAGGTTTCAACCTCGCTGCCCACCCCGCAAGAGCGGCGTGACCTCACCCAGTTCTTTAACCGCCTGGGCCCTGGGTCGTTGCTGTAAAACGGAGCTACACGTAACCCGTCGCCGTGTCGTTGGACGTGGTGAAACCACGGAACCCGGAGCCAACGTGTGTTTTCTACTCTCATTTCCACAGGCGGGGGTGACTGCAGCGGCTCCTCGGGGTCCACACCCGCCACTCGTTTCTGCCCTGAGACGAGGAGAAGCACCCGGCCCAGGTCAGTGCCTTCCGGTTCTTTCTCTCGGGAAAGGCTCTCGCTGGTTTGTGTCAGCTGTGTGAGCAGCACCAACAACACCGCACTCGTGTGGTGGATAAATATGTTTGATTCTGGGGGGAACGTGGGCAAGCCCACCTGGCCGGAGACCTGGCCTCCAGGTCACCCTCTCCTGGGCCCTGGGCCTGGTGGGCTCTGCACTTGGGAGGGAAATGGGGATGTTGCTCTTGACCCCTGAACCCCATCAGCTGGAGAAAGTGCCAGCACATCCGCACGCACGAGGGGCCCAGTCACTGCCCACAGCCTTCCCCACAAGCCCAGTCCTGGCTCGGACACTGGACCTTCCGATCTGCGTCCTCCCCTCACTTCCACATCCAAGTGCCCACCGGCACGTCCGTCCTGCTGTGCCGGTCTGTCTGGCACCCAGGCCAGTCCTCCAGCCTCCCGTGCAGACACGAATCATGTCTAGACCAGCTCGGTACCTGGGGGGCCGGCCTGGCTGCCTGTCTTCCGTTCCCCCCGCCCAGCAAAGCGCGCTCCATCCTGCACCTGGAGTGGCCCGGGACCCAAGCGACATCCCTTCACCGGAGAGCCCCGCCCACACCAGTCTTCCCCCCCAGGCACACCTTCCATTACTTCCCAGCACGCCAGCGCACGCGTGTCCCGCCGCCGCTCACAGACAAACACCCCAGGACGGGACACTGCCCCAGTCCCTCCCTGCCCGTGATCACAGGGATCCAACAGGGTGGGCCTGGGATCACTCACGTCAGCCTAAACAAAGAGGTGGGCTGAGGCCAGGGCGAATTAGGAGAAACGGGGCGGCGGTTTGAGCGATGCCTGCTGTGCCGAGCTGCAGGCGAGTCCGGGGGGCGGGGGCTGGTACTGGCTGTGTTTGAGGGCAGATGTCAGAGCCCAAGCTGTGAGCTCATCAGCCTGAAGACGGGAGAGATTCCAGGACGATGCTCGCGGGTCAGGAGGTAAGTTCCGGTCTCCGTACACTGGGCACGCTGGGAGCTCGGGCCTTTCCGGGAAGTCAGTCGCCGAATTCCTAGGCCTGTCCGGTGACGGCCTTGTGTGAGTGAGCCTCTTTGTCGCCCTCCCTCCGGCTCCACTTTGGATTGAAACGCTTTCAGACTCAGCAGGCCTGCGCTCGGCTCCGCTCTCCAAGTTGGCGTAAGTCAGCAATTAAAACGCTTTCTGGTTCTCTGTCTGCTGCTGCTCTTCCATGGTCTTACTTGACAAGTGGCCCCAAACCCAGGGTAGAGAGGAGATGCCCTTCGCCGGGCCCCTCTCCCAAACACTCCGGCACCCCCGTGCCTGCGGGGGTGTGCCTGTCTGCCATGCTCGGGGTTCAAGCACAAAGACAGCGTCCGCCCTGGCGGCTGGAGGTGCGTGAGTCCAGGATTGAGTGCTCTTCAGCGACAGGTTTACTCCTTTGGGTTCGAGTCGATGGACATCAGACACACGAGTCGAAACAGGGGTCAGACGTCCACAGTAGCAATGGTCACACTGGCCGGAGCACTCGGCAGACACGAGCAGACTTGGGTGTGCGCACCAGGCAGCAGCGGCCCGTCCACTGAGAGGCCGACCTTGGGAAACTGAGGACAAAGCCCGTTTGGGTCCACACACCTGCGCCTGTGCCTGGTAAGAGCGGGAGTCCCACAGGTGAGCCCGCTAAGCGGAGGGGACGGGGCGGGAGAAGGGTGCGGCGTCAGGAGCCCTCGGTGCCAGGGGACCGCCCTTCCTGTTTGGGCAGGAAGGGGCGTGAGCAGGAGAATGGCCTCCCCTTGCTTCCCGCCACGGTGTGCTCTGTAAGAAAGATGTCACTTGGCCTTCCTCCCCGTGCCGGGCACCGGAAACCTTGGCCCTTCCTGGACGAGGGCTGTGAGGTGTGTGTTGCTGTGTCCATGAGTGACCTCTGGAAAGGCCCTAGGTAGCCTGGGGACAGGGCGGGGTGTCCTCTCGCCAGGGTGGGACCCGCCCTGTGGTTAGAGGGCTGGATGGCTTGGTGCCACCCTGACATCCCGGGAGGGGGAGGGGCTGGGGATCAAGTCCCACCCACTGTGGCCGGTGACTTCATTGGTTGTGCCCCTGGAGTGGCACTGACTAAACGCCCACGGGACAGGTGTGGGCGAGCTTCCCGGTGGGCAAGCACAGGGGTCAGAGATTGGGGTGCCCTTCCCACGCACCTCGCCCTGTGCCCCGTGCCACCTGGCTGTCCTTGAGTCGGGCCCCTTTGAGATGAGCTGGTCGGTGTAAGGAGACACTTCCCTGACTTCCGAAAGCGGCTGCGGCAAGTGAGGTGTAGCCAGCGTGTGGCAGCCCCGCCGCGCTGCCGCCAGAGGTCGGCCGGAAGCACAGAGGGCAGCCTGGATGTCCGGTTGGGGTTGGTCCTGTGGGTCCAGGCCCTTACCTGCAGACCTGGCTACCTGCAGTTGCATCGGAGCTGAGCTGAACTGCAGCACACCTGGCCGCATCAGGAGGATCGCCGGGGGTGCGAGAAAAGCAGGCTGGCGTAACTCCCGACGTCGTTTTCTCGGCCCCACCCTCTCCGGGGCTCCCCGGGAAACCGATGGTCCTCTGTGTACAGACTCGCGTTGCTCTCTCCGTCTCTGCTTGTGCATGGCCCTAAAATGTTGCTGGTTTTTATTTTTTTAATGCAAGCGTTCATGTGTCCCTGCGCCTGGCCCGGAGTGGTGGTTCTCAGTACTTGCTGGCCGATAGATGAACTGGAATCGTAGTTCTGATCAATACCAAGGGGTCTTAGGGGCCGCCGGGCTCGAGTTCAGCTGCACAGCCGAGGATCCCACCCGAGCAACCCCGAGCGCCAGCCGCGCGCTCGCAGTGTGCACACGTCTGCAAGCAGCATCTCCGCAAGCCCTGTCTCCACGCAGAGAGGGTCAGAACTCACCTCTGTGCACGCAGAAGGACGTGGTGTCGCTCTCGGGTCTTCTGGTCCACACGGCACGGGTTTATTCTCAGCCGAGAAGGCTGCGGACGCGCACAGACCGAGAGTCGGTACGAGGACGGCCAGCGTGTCAAAGGCACGGAGAGGAAGGCCAAAGGGCCGCCGTCATGGGCAGCAGGAGATGGGACAGATGCCTGGAGCGGGGCGAAGACTGTGTCAGAAGGGTGGGCGAGGCTGGAGTAAGGTGCGGGGCGGAATGAACGCGCGGTGCACAGGCTCGCCCGCCCACGGGTTGATGGCGGCCCTTCGGAGTGTTTCTGTTCGGGGATGGACGCCAGAGGCAGGCCGCCCTCTGAGCTCTGCCGGCTGGGCTTTGGCGCATCCCACATGAATTCAGAATGAAAAATTGGTCCGTGACGCCCATGGCGGTGGGTTTACAGTCCTGTGAAATCTCCCCGGCCCTTCAGCTGACTCAGCACCACAGAGGCGGCCCTAAAACTCCACCTGGGCACCGATGGCATCGCGCCTGAGCCAGGGAGCGGCTGCCAAGCAAGATGGGCTGCCAAGCGGACGGGAGCAGAGGCCGCTGAAGCTGTAACAGTGCACAGGGAGAGGCGCGGCCGCCGGGCATCCACGCCGAGGCCGATGCACAGGTAGGAGACCATCGCGGCTCCTCCCTCCTACCGGAAGATCTGGGAGCAGTTTAGGGGGAGAGCAGAAGCTACAGGGGAAAGGAGAAACACGAACGGTTTCCTCCGGTGCCAACCAAACACAGAAGGAAGGGGTCCTTGGAAGGACGAGGGAAGGAGGCGGAAGGCTTCTTGTCCGCCTGCGCTGACGGTGGACAGGGTTTTGGGGAGCCCATGCCCTGCGTGAGACAAAGGGTCCCGCGGGGTGGCGGGGTCCCGTCTGCTGGGTCTGGTTGCTCCCATTTGGCGGCAAGCGGGTCCTTCAGGGACCCCATTCTCTAGGGGTTTCATTCCACGTGAATGGCAGGAAATGTGTAGCTGGGTTAATGATTTACATTCAGAAGTTGAAAAACGAGTGAAGTAAATGGTCACGGTACATTTTATGGTTAAAGATTTACCCAAATGTCTGCTTTCTAAGAAATAGGAACCCACAGAGAAGCCATCAGAGACAAAATAACTTTTTAAATCCCACACCCGTGGCTCCTTTACACGGATGTGTCAGACGCTGTTCCACACACGCAGTGTGAAGACATCCCAGTAAAGCACCAACTGCGCGCACCCACGACAGCCACCTGGTCGGGGTGGGGGTGTCTTTCCGAGCTTTCCGTTTGCGGAGCAGAAGACAGAGCTCTGTCAGGGGAGGTCACGGGCGTCTCTCCTCGTGAAACCGCCCCACCGCGGGTTCGGGGGCCGGAGTTTGGCACGCTCTTAGCCGCGCTACCCAGGAACCGTCTACCCGCCGGTCGGGCCTGAGTTCACCCTTCAGCCTGACCGGTCTGGGGAAAGGCCGCGGCGGCGAAGGGACGGCACAACCACATGCTTTAGGGTAATTTGGGCTTAAGACAAGATACGATGTTTCGACGGCTCAGCAACCGAGAACCAATTAAAAAAAAGAAAAAGAAAAAACCCTGGACATGCATAGGTAGCAAAAGGGAAGAGCCCAGCAAGCGTTTGGCCTGGGACGTAATGAACCAGCACAAAACCAGATATTTTCAATTAACGCCTTACACGTTTCTTCGATCCGATGACCTGTTGGAAATTAACGAAGCCTTTCCCGTATGCTGCCCCCGATTGTGGGAATCGATCCAGGGGGTGAGGGGGACAGAGAGAGCACACCCTGTCTGGTCACCGGCGCTGATGTAAATATGAACTCAAGAGCTAACAAAGAGGAGAAAACAGCGGAAACCACACCAAAACGTCCCCGTGCGGACTGAGGAAGAGGGGATTGGTTTCAGGGGGGTTCACGCAGGGAGCTTGCTTTAAAGACCGCTGGTTGCTCAGATCAGACACTCAGAATGGCTTGCCTTCTTTCTCCAAATAACTTCCTTGTGCCCCATCCCGAAATATCACTCTGGCTGCAGACTTCCCACAGCCCCAAGGGTGGGGGTACGTATTGACCGGTGCTTCCGCTCAATTCTGGTTGGCACTGGAGAGGGGCTTGCGCCGAGTTTAAACCCCCTGTGTCCACCGGAAAATCGGCAGGGTTGTTACAGTGGGCGCTCCTGTGAGGACCACGGTCAGTGTCTTTAGCCAGGATTTCCGTTCTCCTCCCATCCTTTGGCGCCAGCAGGGGTAGAGGGTGGAGAGAGATGACGGTGATTGATCAATTCTGAAGGTGACTGTGTGAAGTCTATTGAACCTGAGCCAAAACTGAAAAAAAAAAACCAAACAAAAAAAAAAAAACCACTCACGTGATAATACAATTCAGAAAAATAGTCTCGATTTTAAACTCCTGTCTTAAGAAGATGATGTTGGTATTTTCCCATTTGTGTTTCTGGTGGGACTCATCCTGAACACGTTCTGGGTGGCTGTAAGCCATGTTTCTTCCGCACACGTCAGCACTGAGAAAGGGGGGACCGTGGCGTTCCCGCAACCCCCGCACGTGTGGCAGGGGCTCACTCACGCAGCTTCACCCGTCCGTGCGCATGGGACGCGGTTCTGAGCGGTCTGCACCCGCAGGGTGCGGTGTGCAAGGACACAGAGTTTGGACAGAAAGCCCAAGCAGGCTGGGGAGGTCCAGCTGGTGTTTGGGAGAGGGCCGAGTCCACGGGAGGGACAGAGAGAGGACGTCCCTCAGCCAGTAAGAGCTGAGAGGAGGCCCGGTCCACGCCCACGCCGTCTCTGGTCAACTTCGGGCCAAGAACTGTTCTCGGAAACCCTCGCCCTCCTTCCCACCTTCTTTCTACGCTCACCTCCCACCCTCACCGCCTTCAGCAGTTCGGTTTTTTCTCACAACAAGCTGTATCCCATTCCTTCCCTTCCCTTCCCTTCCCTTCTCACTCGAAATATGTCCTTCCTCCCACGAGAAGAGGAAGGTTAATACCCTTCCACTCCACTTTTCCACTTGCCGATCGGCAGCACCCGTCCCTTTCTGTGCCAACGGTGTGAACGCGTGTCCCCAGCTCCTGCCCCGCGTTTCCGTGACCGTTTCTCGGAATGTGACTCCTGCCCCGACCGTCATCGCCGGCCTCTCCTGTGTCCCACGCCCCAGGACCCCCTCCCCCCCCCGTCACCAGCATCACTGGCATCTCTGCAGCATGTCTGAGGCTGGAGGCTCTGTGGGGACCGCCGCCTCCCACGCCCTCCTCCAGCCACCTCTGTGCTTGCTCTCTGTGACAGGAACAGTTGTGATGGTGATCGCGGAAATCCAAACCAGGACCTGAAGGCGCTTCAGGGTGTGCACTCCATGCTATTTCCTTGCCTGTTTGAATCTCCAGCACTCTCCCCCTCGATTTATTCCTCGCTGAGCTTATGTGACTGAAGATTTCAACCATAAAACCGGAGAGATCGGAAGCCAAAACTACCTCTTCCCTCCCAGTCTCCTACCACCCCTCTAGCTTCTTATTGCAAACCATTTCTAAAACATTTCCTCTTGGAAATTCGCTTTGGGGATCTCACTGAAAAGACCCAGATTCAACATGTCTCCCCACCTGCACCGGCGTGCCTGCCTGTGAGGCCGAAGCTTCCACCCTGTGCCGTCCCCGGAGGAAGAGCTGCCAGGGCCATACCCGTGAAACGACAAAGGCGAATGAGGCCACAGACGGCCCCATCTGCTTCCCCGGCCATCGTTCGTCACCCCTGCCCTGAGACAAGGGCCATTAGGCACCGAACACCACGCAGTGCGGCCGGCCGGGTCCCAAGTAGCCAAGATCAATCCGGTGCCAACGGGCTTGATCCTCAAAGTTGAGAAACCAATTAATTAGGCCGGTAAACAGTTTGGGGAGGGTGGCTGTGGAGGTGCGTGTTCCTAGAACTGCCTTTTAACCAATTAAACGGAGCTTCTAAAGTGAATGGACAGGTTTCATGGGGGTGAAGCCTCAGGAAAAATCCCAAGCTGAGAGAGAGGAGGCTGATGCTGTGTTCAGACAGATGGGGGTGTCGGCCAGGCTGAGACCAGGACGGCGTGCGATGCACGTCAGGGCCCCGAGACCAGACAGCAGGCGCGCACACGCTCACACACTCACACCCCAGTTACTCCCTAAGGAGGGGCCGAATGCCAGCAGCGGGGGCAGGGGGCGAGTGGGTGTGGGGGTTGGCCTCCCGGCCCAAGGACAGTGCTCCAGTGCTCAGAAGGGGCCCAACTGGGTCCTCCGGTGGGTGGCTCTGCTCCCGCGGTCTGTGCTGCCACCGACCCAGAGGACGCCAGGCCTGGTCCGTCTACACGGTCCCCCGCTGCTCCCTTGCCTCTCCCCCCGAAGAGGGACCTGTGCGCAATGGTTCTGTTTTTCCTCTACTCTGGACGCTTAGCCTGGCTTGTTTAGAGTTTTTTATTGCGTAAATGCTGTGACCAAGGGGCTCTCGGTCAGCTGAGGCATCTTTGGGTCAACAGGATGCGTGGGGCAGACACCTACTGAAGTATTTTTATTCATCTTCCAGGACCTCCTCCCTAACTGCACCCCAGCCCCGCCCTTCTGCGGGGTCGTGCCAACACCCCCGTGGATGCCTGAAACCATGCTTGGTGCCCAACCCTGCGCATGCGAGGATTTTTCCTGCCCGAGCGTACCTATGATAGAGCTTGATTTATAGTTTAGGCACAGTAACAGGTCAAGAAGAATAATAGAGGAGAGGAATTGTAGCAAAATACCACAATAAAAGTTATGTGGGTGTGGCCTTACTGAGCAAAATAAGAGTTCCTTGGACACAAGCTCCATGAGAACCGCAGACCTGGTAACTGAGAGGGGGCAGCAAAGGGGGTAACGGTGGGGAATGTGCACGGCGCGCGGACTCCGCCGACCCCAGCAGTGCGTCGCAGCCCCGGTGGCACCGAGCAGGTAGCATGACATTTCATCACGCTGCTGGGGACGACAGGCAGCGTACAGCTCGTGAACCAGCTTCGTCCTGGAACTTTTCCTTTAATATTTTCAGGCCATGGTGGACCGCAAGCAACACCCCTGCATCCCGAGGACAAATCCCACTTGGTCGTGGCGAATGAGCCGTTTAATGGGCTGCTGAATGCAGTTTGCCGGTATTTTATCGAGAGTTTTTGTGCTGGTGTTTACCTGAGATACTGGCTTGAAGTTTTCTTTCCTTATATGTGTCTTTTCCTGGTTTTGGTGTTGGGGGAATGATGGCCTTGCAAACGAGTTTGGGAGTTTCCCTCCTCTTCGATTTTTGATAAGAGTTTGAGATGAATTAGCATTAATTCTTCCCCAGAAGTTGGGGAAAATTCACCAATGAAGCCACCTGGTCCTGGGCATTTTCTTCATCGGGGGATTTTTGATTACCGATTCAATCTTCTTGCTCGTAATTGGTCTATTCAGATTTTCTATTTCCTCCTGATGCAGTTTGAATAGGCTGTATTTTTCTCAGAATGTTTTCATTTTTATAAGGTTGTCCCGTCTGTTGCTGTGTAATTGTTCATAGTAGCCTCTTACCATCCTTTGCATTTCCGTGGTGCCGGGTTGCAATGTCTTCCCTTTAATTCATCGTTCTGCGGACTGGGGTCTTCCCTCTACTCCTTGGTCGGTCTAGCCGAAGGTTCGTCAGTCTATTTTTCGAAGAAGCCACAGTGAGTTTGGTGCATCTTTCTCTGTTGCTTCCTGTTGTCTGTTTCACTTATTTCTGCCCAGTAAATCTGAGTTAATGTTGTACTCCTTGCAGACCCTAGGATGCAGAGTGGATACAAATCGCTGGGCTGTCAGGGGGAAGGGGACTCCGGAGGAGGGAGACACACTGTAAGGAAAGTATCGGAACAGGACCAGGCAGACGTGGATGTTGCTGCAGAGCCCACCCCGTACGAACTCTGTGACCTTGAGCAAACTCCTCCACGCCTCTGAACGTCGGTTTCCTCATCTGCAAGATCTCTGCCCTTCCTTTCTCCAAGGTAGAGGAATACGCTCGCCCAAAAGTAAAGGGATCCTTACTGAAGGAAAAAGGCGGAGTGAGCTTTTCCTGGGAACATTTGTCTTTACCCGTATTTCAGTCAGAGATGCTCAGACACTTCGGCGAAGTAAAAATCTGTACACCGTGGCCTAGTTTAAATGTGTTTCTGGTCGTGCAGAGTTCTGGGGGATGGGGAGGGGGGCAGGGTGCCTTTGAAAAGATCCCTGCAGGCACCGTGCTCTCTGAATTATACATCCCATAGAAAAGTAAAGGCTATTTCAGGCCGAATAAATCACAGGGGTGCATTTCACTACCTCTCTGTAATTAACGTCCAAGGGAACCTCATTAGGTGACTGTGTTGTCGCTGTGAAATATTACTCGGTTAAAAATACCATTCTGAAGCCAGAATATGCGTGCTGCAGGCAGATGGAATGACTTTCCACTTGGCAAACATTTACCCACTTGTGCGCCGGCCCCGTGAGGCAGGTCAGGGTTTCTGGTCCGTGGGTGAGAGCGAGAAGCCTCCTGGGGCACGTGGGAGACTTGGTCTGACCGTCCCTGTTCTCCCACCCGTGAAAGGGAGAGGGTGACGTCAAGTCCCTCTGTCCACGCCCCGCCCACCGCCGCCGTGACCCTGCGCAAGGACGCACGGTTCCCCGGGCACAGTGAGGCGCCTCTCTCGGCATCGGCGGTGTGGGTTGAGCAGTGCCTCCGACTGTGACTGTGTTTGCAGACAGGGCCTTTAGAGAGCTGATTTCACAGGGTCCTCAATTATGTGGACCCCCACCTGCCACGACCAGAAAGGACCAGGGCACAGACATGCCGGGGGGAGGAGCCTCCCTGCGGCACCTGCTCAGGCTCCGCCCCCAGACCTGGGGGGAGAGGGGGTTCTGTTGTTTGATCTCGGTGGGCAGCCGGATCCAGAGCAGGGGGCTCTGTACGGCCAGCCCCACCATCTCCTGCACCCTCGTTGTGTGGAGGGACCGCTCGGGCCTCACAGGGGCGCTGGGGGGCAGGGGACCCGCATGCTGGGCCCGCGCCTGGGAGGTGAGCCCGGTGACTGTGTTTGAACCGTGGATTCGAACTGGCGGACTTTGGGCCTTCCTGTCCGGGGCCCCGGCTCAGTCTGCGGGCTGCGGCTGGCAGGTGGCAGAAGCCACAGAGATGCAGGTTCTTCTCCAGGACCGTCACCGAGGAGTGAGGGCTGGTCCGTTTGCCATTGGGCCTCAGTTTCTTTGAACAATGAGTGACATAATTTTGGCAGCAGCTTACAGTCCATTCTGCCTCTTAAGTTTGATTCTGATACACAGGTAATGATTGTTTAAAGAAAAAAAATCGGTGAAATACGGGTCACAGCCCAGATCCAGCCACTGCCCGTTTATGCACACCTCGGGAGCTAAGGGTGATGGTACAGTTTTTAATGGTCTTGTGAAAAATCAAAGGAAGGGTAATCTCCCTGTCAAAGGCACGTGCCAAGCGTGGTTCTGAATCATGCGTGTGTTCCTCTACCCCTCACAGCGCCCCCCGGAGGCGGGTGCTGCCTTCCATCCTGTAGACTCGTGGACTGAAGTAAGTGGGTGTTGGCAGCCCACTGGAATCCGCTGGTGGCTGAGCTCTGCCCCCGCCCCCCGGGGGGAAAGGGTCCCGTTATGAGGGAAACTCCTAGAGGGCAAAGGGAGGGGCTGGCAACGCCTTCCGAGCGTCCCCTGGGAAAGAGGTCACCGGTTCAGAGGGGCAAGGGACCCCACTTCTGCCAGGATGACTCTGAACCCAATTAGGCACCACTGTTACCCCCCCCAAAAGAATCCCATTCTTCCCATTAATAGTTTTGTAGTACAAAGATCACATTCAGTTATTGTTCCAATACATCAGTTAATATTTAGTTGTTATTTTTAAAATTTGTGGACATTTGTTTTCTCTCTTTTCCATGAGTACCTGCATAATATCCAAGATTTTGGCTCATGGCCCGCAAAACCTCAAACGTTTACTCTTTGCTCCTCTGCAGAAAATTCGTCCTGAGCGTGGTTCTAGAATATTACAGTGTGAAAACCGGGTTGGGGGATGGGGAAGAGGATTGTGACCGGCAACCTGTTAATCATCCCGCCCTCTCTGAGCAAGTTGTTGTCAAGGTAAATGCACTTCAACCGTCTCGATGCCAGTTACGTTTTAGGTTTCAAGGCATAATTTTAAGTGGAAGAAGTGGTTTTCCGATCAAATTTATCGGGGTGATGTGGGTTGATGGCATCATATACATTTCAGGTACGCATTTCTGAGGCCGGTCCCATGGGTGCTCGCCACCCCAAGCCCAGACTCCTTCCGTCACCATGTCCTTGACCCTCTTCACCTCCCCAAAGTAGTAGCTCCTGTTTGAAGGACAGGAATAAACATGTCTTTTGAAGGAAAACGAACAGAACAGTGACTGTCTTAACCGGAGTCACCGTCCATTCCTGGGGCCGCGGGCCGCGCACTGATGGCTGACGAGGGAAGGACGAGATCAAGTTCGGTGCCAGGTGCCCCAGACGCGAGGGAGACGTGCCTGCTACACCCTCGGCTTGGACGGTGGTTAACTCATTGTCCCCTTGTTCATTTACCTGCACCCCCCACCCCGCTGTGGAAGTTTCCCCACCGCAGACACTCCTGGTTTGCAGGAAACGTGACCAGGGTGTGTGCGAAATGAAATGGGCCCTCCAAACCGAGCATTGCCCCTGTAACTTTTGGAAACTTATGTTTAAAAAGAAGCCCAGCGAGCTGAGAAGTGCCAGCCTGAGTTCTTTTTCCGTCCCACCGAGGCCCCGTTACGATGTGCGAAGCCTGTCCGGCGGAAACGCTGCCGTGTGGCTCTGAGTGTTGAAAACCGGTGCGGAATTTGATGGGGCGGCGCTATTTCGGTGCCTGCAGCCTCTCGGGCTCCGGCAGAGCCTGAAACACCCCAGCGGGCAAGTCCCGGCAAAATGAAAGGCCAGGGTGTTCCATCAGCTCTTCGAGCTCAGCATGGGCGACCCTCCATCCCGGTACCACCACGCTAATAAATTCCCCTACCTGTGCTGCTTCTAAAAATAGTCCCCAAATCTAAAACCTCATCTTTTGTTCTGCTTCCTCTGTGGCTTCCACAAGGAGTCAGTCGCTACACTCGTGGGCACTTGCCAGGGACCGGCCTGCCCGCGACGGGCTCTAACACCCTGCAGGTTTCGCCCACACGTCTGCTACTTCTAATTGTCTTCATAATCATGCAATGCGGGTTTTATAATCTAATGGACACAACATCTTAGTTTCCGAGAAATTAAAGACTCCACAGGTGTGTGCCCACTAAGTACTAGCCTGCATCGAAATCCACGCGTCTGGTGGCAAAGTCTTGGCCGTCGCGAGTTTCACCGGCGTTTCCTTCGCACAGACCCTGTGCTGCCAGCGTCCAGCGACCAGCAGCCAGGCTTCCTTGGACCAGCCTCCGGGGCTCCGGTTTCTCCCCATTCCATCCCCAGCCCCCGCCCACTAGTACCGAAATGACCGGGGAGAGCTACGAAAGCTCCCCTGGCCGACTCGGAAGAAGACCTCTGCTTGCAGACCTGTATCGGTCTAACAGAAGCTCAAAGGTAGTTCAACTTAAGGACTAATTCATCCTTGGGCGATAATTTTGTGGTCTCCTATCGCAAAGATATTGCAGGCAGGTATTTACAATAAATACTGCTGAGCATATGGAAAGCCCTCATTTTTTCTTGGTTCTTTCTTTTTTTCTAAGTAGTTATTTCCTATTCCTGAAAGTAAACAAGGAAGTGTAGTATCAGAGGTGCCTCATCACAGGAAACCTTGTTTATAAACATGTTCGCAGGAGACGACAACTGAGCTTCTCCGAAAGAGACCATGCGTCGTTGCGAGTAGCAATCAAAGGACCGTCTGCTAAACCTCCCATCTTCTCGCCGTCCTTGGTAACGTCAGGGCCCCGGAGAGCTCAAGGTGAGGTTTCACCCACACGGTGCCAAGCAACAAACACTCTGTCCCTTGTATTTTCAAAGGTGGCTCTGTATGGCCAACACATCTCAAAATAGCCCTGCACTCCTTGCCGGCATCGCACCGTAAACGCCTGTTCAGCTTGTTACCCGCCGTCCGCCCCAAATCTCCGGCCCAACAGCTTTCCGAGTAAACGCCCCTGCAACCTGACCCTGTGCTGAGAGTTAGTTTCTCTCAGGTGCGTACATTATCCGGCAGGTCTGCCCACGAAACCTCATCTCCCTTTTGTTCAGCCTGGACCCTGAATTACTGTGTCCTGCTGGGCTGGCGAGGTCCTCATCTCTCCGTCCCCTCCCGGGAAACTTCGGCTGCTTGCACATGTGGTCGGTATCGAGGTCAGTTGTAGACAGGACAGACGGTCACGGTGGGCTCAGGGTCGTGCCCTGATGGAGCCCATGGCATCGCCCCCGGCCGGTGTGGTCCTGGTGGAAACCACCTTTGGGTCTTCTCCGTGGGCCACCCCAGCGCCCACAGCTCCCTGTCCCTGGAGTCCCTGGAGTCTTGTCTCATCTCTCAGTGAGTTGCGGGTGGTTGGGGGTTGGGCACCCTGGGGAAAGAAGGGCTTGGGGACTGTGTGAGCACCATGGGGAGGGGCTGAGAACACTGCACCGCGGGCACCAGCTGGCCGCTGGTCTGGGCACGGGCTCTCGGGATGGGTGCTTTGACCCCTCCCTGCTCCGCCTCCTAAACCGACACCTGCCCTTTCTGCTCGTGGCATCGCCATGGGATTTACCTGCAGCTGCGTGCTTCCCTGTGCATCAGTCCCCAGACGTGTCTACCTGTCTGTGCTCACCTGTGCCTCAGGCTCAGTTCAAATCGTCTGTGAAGCTTTCAGACCAGTTCACAGGCCCTCGTCCCCTGCGTGTCTGACCTTGCAGAGGGTCCCTGGAGGAGACACCGGGCCCTTGTCGGGCGGTGGTTGGAAGGTTCTGGACTGGGGCTGGGACGGGCATCACCGGGGACCCAGTTCGGCTCGCCACCCTTCCTTCTGCCCGCCGTGGGACTATTAACCATGCGGACGGCTCTTGTGGCTTCTAAACTTGGATCTTCCGGCTGCGTTGAGGGACGGCTGACACACAGCCCTGTCCAGGTGCCAGGTGGGCAGCACAGCGAGCGACCTGGCGTGAACACGTGGTGACGTGACTCCCAGTTTGGTCACCAGCCGCCGTCTCACAGAGATGCCTCAGAGGGTTTTTCCCCTGGTGATTGGGACTTTCGGAATCCACTCTCCAAGCGACTTAGTCCCGTCCGCACGCACCACGCAGCAGCGTCCACTCTGGTCACGGGGCTGCGCCGGGCCTCCCCGGACTGACCTGGTGGCTGTGAGCTTGGATGTATTGTCACCACCTTCATTAGTTCCTCCCACCTCCTGCCTCTGCTGACCACCAATCTGACCCATGTACGCTGGGAAGCGGCGGCCGTGACCTGGGCGGAGAAGGGGAGGCGAGTTCCTTACAGTCAGTTCGTTACGGCCCGTGAACAGGGAGGGAGCCTCGAGGACCAAGCGAGGCCGTTTGAGCCCAAGCATGGGACGACTTCCATGCCTTCGTTTCCGGACCCTAAACAGGGGTGTGGGCCGAGATGCGACGACTGGGCTGTGCAGACGGGGAGGGTGGGGCACACCCGGGACACCCGACCTTCGCAGCGCGTTGGCTGTGCTGGCCGAGCGCAACCCTCGATGCGCCGATGGGGTCGGTGCGCCTCGCTCGCCGCCCTTGTGTGGGGCTTCGCACGTTCCCAGCCTGCGACGACATCAACTTACTAGACCCTGAGGCTGCGGAGAGACCCTCCGGCCGCCCACGGACAGCCGGGCTCTGCTTACTTCCCGCCACTGACTGACCCCCTGCTGCCGCTTCTGCCTGGAGATCAGCGCCCTGATGAACTGACCACCGAAGGCGTTAACGTTGTCAGTACGAAAAAATGGGCAGCGTTTCCTGTTCTCCCAGGAAGGACGGTATCTTAGTTTCTCTGCAATTGCGTCAGAGTAATCCTATTCATGAGGGGAAAAGATCGTCTCTTAAATGGCTAAATAATTTATTCAAAGTCAGGTTTAAATCAGCGGCAGCCCTCCAAGATGGCTTAGTGTTGCCTTATATACTGAGCTTCGGCGTTAACCCTAAGAGACTTCCGTGATAGGATAAACATTTTTCAGGATGAAAAATACAACTGAGTCAAATAAATGTAAGTCAGAAGCTACAAAGTCTAAATAAACAAATATTTTCATTGAGGCAGTGATTACTTTTAAAGCCAATTAATCATTTAAAAATTATTTATTTTTAGAGAGCGGGAGAGAAAAAACATTCAGTGCATGAGAGGAACATACCGGCTGGCTCTCGTATGCGCCCCGACCAGGGACCTGGCCCACAGCCCAGCCTCGGGACATGACCAGGAATCGAACCGGTGACCCTTTGGTTTGCAGGATGATGCCCAGCCCACTGATCCACGCCAGCCAGGGCACGGTTGATCATTTTTGAACTCTTTCCTGTCCAATCGGTTGAAGGAAAAACGAAAGCTGAGCTTAACAAAAGTGTGCAGGTGTGAACCTGCCCTGAAATTTCACTCGGGGGAGGAGCTTTGCGGTTCAGCCTGCCTTCCTCCTGGACTTCAGGGTCAAGTTCCTTTTAAACCCTCACACCGTGTCATTTCAAACAAGCAGTCTTTGAGGCATCATGGCCTCCGGCCGGATCAGTCAGTCAGTGTAAATGGATGGAACTCACCTACGCTCCGTAAGGGAAAGTTTCGAATTGAACACCAGAAAAGGAGACACGCCTCTAGGAGCAACAGCAACGGTTAGGTCGCTGCACAAAGAGAAGCCCTGAGTCACCTGCCGCGTCTGCTGTGCGCCCCGAGCGCTGAAACGCGTGTGTTTCCTCTGTGCAGGACCTACGGACTTTCCAAGTCAGGCGCCAGCGCACACACTGTGGACATAGTTAGGCTTCCTGTTTAACACAAGCTCTTACGGTCTGAGCAATTTCTGGAAATGAAGTTTTTGTCACCAGAATGTATTCTGAAACAAAACAGTATACAAGACTTTGAGCTACCAGTCCACAGGTTTTAAGAGGTATGCGTTTTCTCTTATTTTAGCGAATGACTTGTCTCTACCATTTCCGTGGATGTGACGCACCTACAGAGCGTGCAGGACTGCCTCTTACCTGTTAGACAGGTGGCTGACTGCCAGCCACCGTCACAGAGGTTTGAGTTAACGCATATTTGTACCAAAATCTGATATGTAGAATTTGCACACTTCCTAGGCTAGTAATAGTTAAATAAATGAAGATCCACATGTGATAAAAGTAGCAATATACAGAGTATTAGCCCCAGAGAATGCCAAATGGAAATTTCTATTAAAAAATAAATATAACAGGCAATAAAACTCCTGTGATTGACTGGTAGGCATCTCTCAAGAGTTATAAACTCAAACCTGAGTCGCAGAAGTATTTTAGCACGGACTGATTTCCTGTGATAAAATAGGTTTCCTGAGATTTAACTTGAGAATAAATGAAATTTCTAGCAGCTTCATTACAGCGACGACAACTTTAAGACAGTGCTTCTTGAAATTATAATCATGTTTTTGAATTTCAAACAAAGCTCAAGTTCAAATTGCCACAAGGTCATAATTATATAAAAACCTAAAAGCCTGTAACTAAATGTTGTTTTGGTGCTTTCTTTTTTAACATTTAAAAATGTAACACCCTGGAAAAAACTTAGTGCTGAGGAGGACTGATGCAGAGCTTTCAAATATATATATATATTTTAAAGATTTTATTTATGTTAGGCAGAGGAGAAGGGAGGGAAGAGGAACATCAGTGTGTGGTTGCCTCTTGCGCGCCCCGTACCAGGGACCTGACCTGGATGGCAACCCAGGCATGTGCCTTGACTGGGAATCGAACCAGCGACCCTGTGGTTTGCAGGCCAGCGCTCCATCCACTGAGCCACACCAGCCAGGGCACTTTCGGGTATTTTCTAAACCCGGTCATCAATGCTACACGCAAGCACTGTGAGTAGTCAGTAAAGAGCTGCGGGAAGTGCGTGGTTACCGGCCCCCTTACTGGACCGAGGAGGGCGGGGACGCCAGTGATGAGAATGCTTGGCACAGACTCGGCCGTCACACAGGCGCAGATCGAGCACCAAATGATGACCCCCACCACACAGAAGAGGTTTGGAAGCAACTACCCATGAGGGGAAGATCCTACTACGTCCACGAGCCTTTCCCCGGCCCTTCACGGATGAGGCCCGTGGCACCGCAAATTACCCACATGCAGGGGGCTCGCCTGGCCCGGCCGGGAGCTCCGTGGGCCCACCTCGGTGCGGCCCGGCGCGCGCAGCTCAGAGCCCTGCTGGCTCAGACTCTGGGGCTTCGGAACAAGGAGGGTGTGGGGGACGATGGAGAAGAAACCCGCTCTGCCAGACAGAAGACAACGTAAAGAAAGAAGACGCCATGGCTAATGGAGTAAGATTTTAGCGAGTGTCAGCACACACAGATGCAGCCTGCCTGCCCGTGGCGCCGAGCTGGGCCCGTGTGGCTTCTCCGTGGCGGGGTGTAGACAGCATCAAAGGGTGAGCCCCGGTGGTCTGTGCTGCTTCTGGTACGTTGGGTGAAACCGCACGTGCGTGGGCCTGTTTGCGTGTTGCAGCCTTTCCGATGAGCAAAAAGCTTCAGAGCAGGACACACCACTGACGTGCCTTTCCACAAAAAAACAACAAAACAAAAAAATAACCGTGTCCTCAAAACACTCCTGAGTGACACCGCCTGGGTGTATACAGTCAGCCCCCGGGGCCTTTACGTTTTCATTCTGGTGTCATTTATTGTGGCTTCTCCGCCTGTATCATACACCTCCCCGGAAATCACTTTCCAAAGCGCTCTGTGCTGAACTGGACAGAGGGGGTGTCTGCAAAGAAGGAAGGGCGGCTCCCCTGGGCTCACAGGGGCCTCTGGTGCCGACTTCCGCCGCGCCGCCTCTTCCCCTACACAGAAGGATCGGCCTCTCACGGTGCTGGCCGAGGTCAGCGTGCGGGAGGGAGCGTTACTAGGGAAGTCTTTACACGTCTAGCCTTGGCGTGGGACAGGACCGCACCTGTGCGCCCAGGCCTTGGGGCCATCAGAGCTGCTTCCCGTGCGCCCAGCAGGTGTGTTGCTTCCTGAGGCTTCACCAACCCCCGCCCCCCACCATCTGGAAAAGTGTCCTGTGCTCACTCGGCCCCGGAAAGGTGCAGGGCGGCTGCAAGTTCTGGCTAAGGCCCAACGCATGTGGGTGGTGTGGTAAACGTGTACGAGACATGTACCCAAAGGACAGAACACGTGTCATGTAAAGGGTGTTCGGGGTGGGAAGGGTTAAACAGCTGAGC